>PVJD01001319.1:0-278287 GCA_004026545.1 Mormoops blainvillei
CGGGTGGGTCGATAGCACGTTGTGCCCCGGGTAGGAGAGGGGCCTCTGGTCCCATCAGGGGAGCTTCCCTTGCCTTCTCTTGGAGGAACCATTTGGGTTCTGACTTATCCTCACACAGGTGAGGGTCAAACAGGCGCAGCACAAAACTCAGCTCCCCAGCAGCTGGCGGTGACTGGGTCCTCAGGCAGACACAGGTGCTTGCGTGCGTACGCTTCCCAAGCAGTTGCATCACAAGGTGCCACTTGCTTAAAGTCTCTTAATCCTGAAAGCGTTTATACCATAGCAAACTGCAGCCCCCGGGCCCAGGTCTTGGCAGCCTGTTTTTGTCGTCTGCGACTTACGAATGGTTTTTTGTCAATGGTTGAAAAAATATATCAAAGAAAAAATGGTATGTCCCGATACCTGAAAACTACATGAAATTTGGTGTCTGCGTCCATGAATGCAGTTGCACTGGACCACGGCCTGCCTGCGGCCACCTCTGCTCCCCGCCGGGCAGGCAGCTGCCCGAGACCGGCTGACCTATAGAGCCGGCTCCCAGTCAGTGAACAAAGAGGCAGCGTAACACAACCAAAGACTTTTGGGAAATGAGGAGGACATACGTTTACTAAAAATTATTCATTGTTTATGTGAAATTCAAATTGAACCGTGCACCCTGTATTGGCCCCGACTACCGTCAGGCCCTGGAGGGAGAGTGCGTGTGATCTGTGCTGGAGAGCCCCGCTCGCAGGTGTTCAGGGAGGTCGCATGGGAGGAAGGTCTTTGTTTACCTAAAGCCTGGGAAAGTAGAGTCCCAGAGCCCTGTCTTTAAACTCAGGACTTCTCAGGGAGCCTGTCCTATGCTCACATGCACTGCAAATATTGAGGAAGAGAGGCACAGAATGAAGTCTTCCCAACTCCGCCTGATCACACAGCAGTATTAATTTCATTCTGTTTTGCTAATGGCCTGGTGGAAACAATGATCCTCAGAGCACAGTTTTTAATATCAAGACATTAAACCAGTCCATCAAAAACCCCCTTAAGTCCTCATATGCCTATGGCATAGTGCTCAGCGTGATGGAACTCACCAGAAGTGAGCAATGGTGTTTCTGTGGGAAAGAAAGGATCCATCCGGTCCCCTCAGATCCAGGGCACATGTCCCCTCCTTCGACCTGCTGACCCCTCCTCCACCTGGGAATACCTGCGGTGAAGGCAAAGGTTCTACAGGGGTTGGGGGTGGGGGTTGGAGAGGGGGAGCTGAAGCCAGGGCCCTGGGCTGAGGTTGGAGGCAGCGCTGTGACAGGCAGGCAGAGCGGCCCGGGGAGGGGGCTGCGGTGGGTTCCGTCCTGCCTCCTTCCCCTGGCAGCCCAGCGGCCCAGGGCGGGAGGGAACACGCTTTCTCCTTCTTACTTCTCCCCACCCTGTACCAGCGCTCCGATTCTCCCAATCCAGGCACAGCGGGAACTAATAAATGGCGAGGACCCGACCTGGACAATGAGTGCCACGGGCGGGGGCCGTTGGGCTAAGCTTTAGATTGTGTCCCCCCCAAGCTGGATAAAAGGAGCCCAGGTCAGTTGTTTCTGATGAAAGAGCAGAGTGGCTAGTTCAGGTCAGAGGACTCACAAGGTAGCGAAGGGGGAGCAAGAACTTCCGCTCAGACTGCAGGCCCTCGACCTTCTTCTCAGCGTCTAAGCCGGCAGAAGCCGTAGGCCATTCGTCCGAAACACCTCTCCTTGTTCAACGAGGCGGCGAAAATTAGTTGTAAGACAGGTTGTTAATCTTTGTTTCTCTGTCTCTCTTTTTAAAAAAAAAATCACAAGTTCCCCTTGGTTTTCCTAAATCTAGCATTAGCAAAAATGATGGGCCAAGAGAATGCAGGTTTCTCAGTGGCAGTGGTAGACCCTCGCTTGAGAACTGAGTGGCCCGCAGGGCCCCGGGGGCCAGGCTGGCCGCCTCAGGGCCGCAGAGCTACCGAAACGGGGGTGTGAATTGCGTGCGTGTCAAATCGAAGCTCTGTGAGAGGCATGGCGCTGCGGCCTCAGCTGCTTTCTGAAGCAACATTTAAAAATAGTTGAGTCACATTCAGGATCAGATGCACCAGAATAAGCCCTGGATATTTTTAGGCACTGCTGATGACTTTTGGAGGAGGGTGACATTCAGATTTTTTATTTATGACTACTACGATGCGTGCTTTAAAATAATTCTGTTTCCCCAGTGTTTAGATGAACTTGTCTCAGCCTGTTGCTATCAGTGTGTGTCTGTTTGAGATATTAGAAACATGGAAGGTTGTATAATAGTCAGTAACCACAAATTAATTTTAATTTTTTTTTTTAATATTCCAGCAAATATAAATAATGGCAATTCAATCAAAACAATTTACGTGAAGCAATCTAGAACAACTTCTTCTGAATCTGTGGCGGAACCTATCAGACCTGAACAAGAGCTGGGGGAGGGCGTGCCTCTCTCTCCTGCCACCTTGAGGGAGTAGACTCGCCTACTCTGGGAGACGCTTCTGTGATGAGTAAATTAAAGTGGCGTCTTATCCGTAATCAGGCCAAAGACCATGTTTTCCCAGTTCCAGTCAACAACCACTTATTAAAACGGCCTGTGCCACACTGTTGAAAATATAAAGTCAAATTAATTAGTACGGAATGAGCAAAAATAATTTTAAAGGTACAGTTAAACATAATTCACCACAAAGAATAAGCATTCTTTTGCACAAATTTTGTAGGAATGGTGAATCTACTTCATAATATTTTCCTCATTAGAAATGAAAAGTTACTAGTTCGCCCAATACTATTTATTTACACATCACGTTTATAAATAAAACACTTATTCTGAATGAGTATTACTATACTTTGGCCCGTAGAAAATCTTGCCCACCTTAAACATTTTAAAAAAATAGGTGTCCTTCCTGTTGATACCAGGCTGTGGAAAAGGAAAACATTTCACTTAAAAATTGGTTCTAGTGTTGAGCCATCCCTTGAATTCAATTTAGTTTCCACCCCCCACACTTTTATTGAAGGGAAATGAAAGCAGGTTGATATCCTGAAAGACTGATCGTCTTTCATATATTTTTGGTAATTTTATGTTTGTATTTGGGAAATTTCCCTTAACTGGGATCATTCCCGTTGTTAGGCAACCTCATGAACGCTCTTCCTTGACTTCCAAGACGGATATTACTACTGGCCAGCCTCGTGGCATGTCTGTCCCTGTCCTGCTAACCTGTGTCGCTTTCTCTGCATTTTTGAATGCTTAGACAGTTTTATTAGAATCTCTACCTCCAGAGGCTTCCTTGTTTAATTTTACATTTTCGGGTAGATCACATTCAAGAAAAGAAAGTAAAGGCAGCCCTGATGAAATAGACAGCTTTCCTAGGCATGTGTTTAGAATCTGGTTTTACATAAGGTAAAGGATTTGGTCCAAATGCACGTCTCAACCTGCGAGCCGTGCTTTACCTGCTGCCTTGCATTCTAATGGGACAGGTTTAAAGTAGATTGTCAGAATCATTTTAACTCACAAAATACAGTTCCTTAGGAAGGGTTTTAGAGAAAACGTATCTGAAGATCAGCTGGGGCAAAGATCCAGAGAAAAGGACTAGATTTGGAGAAACAGTCAAATAACATGTTCATTGTCTTGACCCCATGTTCAATGTCCCGAAAAAGCTAGCCCCTCGGGGGGTCGCCACACTCCCGCAGGACCCACGGGGCGCTGTGAAATCATGAAACAGCCTGTGGGCTGCACTCTGGGGTGAGTGGTGAGTGAAGGCAGGGCGGGTACCTCCAAGAACTTCTGGGGCTCTCAGTCATGTCAACAGACGCCAACACGCCAGGAGGATCTCAGGAGGGCCATTTGGGTCCTGAAGGGTCTTTGACAGAGGGAAGCAGCGAACCTCTCCAGGAGCTGCAGCCGCCTCTGCGGGACCAGAACCCGTCCATCAGTGGGCAGACGCTGGTCGGGGCCACGGAAGGCCCTGTCTGACTTGTGGCTCACTTTCACTCATGAGCCCTGCTTCCCTGTCATACTCACCTTCCTCCTGAACCGTCCAAAGGAGTGATTGTTTCTTGCGTGTCCTTGTCCAGGGAGGCTAACAGTCCCTGGGGGCAGCTCAGCCCTTCACCCCTGGTGGCTCTGGGGAAGTTGCGTCCTCCTGGTGGTGCATTAGGGGCCCGACCAACGCTCACAGGAGTGGTTAACTTTGTCACTTCCAGCTTTAACTGCAGGGTTTATTAAGATTTAAGGGCCTGAAGTACACACAGTCATAAAAATCCAGATAACCACATGCACAGTCACGTGGGATTTAAATTCAGCATGGAAATATTGTTTCAGTTATTTAGGGACAGATGTTTCAGAGGTATGGATGCGATGGGCACTTACTAAGAAGTGAGCATGGAGGTAACTCCTGCATCACCAGTGCAGTGAATGTGAGATACCAAACTTCACAAATAATTCATGTGGCTTTCGCTATACTCAGAATACCTTTTAAAACCAAAAAAAAAAAAAAAAGTCAATTTTCCTATTATAGAGACAACAAAAATCAGTTGTAACTCTAATACAACCATGACCCTTTACACACCTAAACGATTTTGCGGAACTAGATATGTGCCTCATTAATTCTGATTGACTTTCACAAGATGTAAATCATTTTGATATTGCAATTTTGTTAACCTGCTGGTAATTTTATAGGTCAAATATTTTCCCAATGCTTTTAAAACTTTTGTCTAATGAGATTTCTTTCATACAGGTGGATTTAAACTTGCAAAGCTATTTGTCCACATTATTGGTAATATGGGCATCTTCAAATAGTAAAATAAGTTCATTATTTGTTTGGGCTTCATGCATATCTAACAATAAAAATAATTTAATAAGTTTTAAAAACTGTTTTTCATTTTAAGGTATTATATACAGATTAACATAGTCAAAGGACATTTATAATTCTGTAAAGAATAGTTAAAATTAACATTAAGCCCTGGCTGGTGTGGCTCAGTGGATTGAGTGCCGGACTGTGAACCAAAGGGTCACTGATTCAATTCCCAGTCGGGGCACCTGCCTGGGTTGCAGGCCAGGTCCCCAGTAAGGGGTGTGTGAGAGGCCACCACACAGTGATATTTCTCTCCCTCTCTCTCTCCCTCCCTTCCCCTCTCTAAAAATAAATAAATAAAATCTTAAAAAAAATTAAAGTATAGAACATTACAGGTGTCGAAGATAAGATTTGCCCTTGAGTCAATCCAATTTAGATTTCAGACAGAAATTGGGTTATTCTCTATTGTCTTCATGTGCTAGAGTGGAATGATTTTTTTCATATTTATACATAAAAATATTAGTTTCCCCTATTCATTAAAATATGGGATGTGATTATTTATATATGTATAATTTAACCTAAATTATACAATGATATCTTTTAAAGTAATTAAAGCACAAAAGATAGGCTTCTTACTCTATTTAAACCAAAATAATGAAAAACATGGTAGGGTTTAGACTATCATTTTTAAGTAAATTTTAGTGCCTATAAAATACTTCTCAGATACACTTCATATTACCCACTGCATCTCTGAGTTGCATACATTCTCTGCTATAATATAATTTTTTGTAAAGTGAAATTTAATGTCTTTTGAAGGGTTAGAAGTAGTCAATGTAATAGACAGGTAAATAGTAATATATGTTGTTTTCTCTTTTAAGAAGCTTATTTAAGAAAAAGTTTTAAATATTCTAAATGCAACAACTTTAAAGATAATAACAACTATAGTTATTCTAGTTATATAAGCTTACTCTTCAGTTAGACAAAAACATTTGTATTATAAATTCTGTAAAGCAACTTGAGTATCAAAGTACTATTCTTCCTAGTATGCATTAATTTTATAAATTTCAAAGTCAGAATTCTAGAACAATTGAAATACTTAGAGCCATGCCTCAGGCTTTTTAAAATAGCTTTACTCTTTTAATAAATATTTTAAAAACTTGAATTTACATGATATATCCAAAATTTCAAGTAATGTCCTATTTACTTACAAAAATTTACTTCCAACTAATTTTCAACAAATAAATTCTGTTTTAGAGTTAATATAAGTTAATTAGAAAGTATGCCAAAATCAGTATGTATACATAGCAAATATCCTTTGAAACAGTCAATTGTCATCAAATGCAAATTCTCACACAACTATGACTGCATTTTGTTTTTACCCGCCAATGGTTTTCATGCTTACGTAACTGATTCCTTTACAATTGGATGTTTGAATTTAAGACAGAAACCTGGGTAGTGTTTTCTTTAAAAGAATAAAACTCAAAAGTATTTTGACTGTGTATCTATTTGCTGATATATATTAAACTCATACCTGAAAACTTCTATTACATAAGAGGTACAATGAGCGGGTTGCTATACATTAAACAGAGGACAAGCGAGGTGCCTGCAAGTAGGGGGCCCACCGTGCAGGCCCCCCATTGTGGTGTTTTGAGACAGTCTGTCATTCAGACGGTCACTGGGCTCTTCCTGTGTGTAGGTCAGGCACCATTCTGTGTGTTGTGCTCATCTATATGTTTCAACATTTCAACAGTAAACATCTGGGTACCTGTATGCTCTGTGAAAATTTTACATGCTCTTCTACATCGTTCAGTCCTTTATAATTTAAATATTGCCTTCCTCCCAAATGGGGCTATAATATATATAAAGGAGACATATTTTTCCCAAAAGTATATAAATATTTTATTTTTTGAAGTTAATGAATAAAATCAATTGCTCTTCCCCACCTCCCCCCGTCTTCCTCCCAACCTTTGGCTCTTGGGCAACAAAGGTGTACTAACCAGTGAAAGGTCTTCAGAAAAACAGTTAAGGCCGGAGAAAAACCTCTTATCAGAACGGGTTGAGTCGAACTCCGGTCCCTAATGGTGAAAAAGGGTTCACCTTTGCCCACATCAAAGCATCGTTCAGCGAGATGGCGGATTTCCCATCTTCGAGGAGATAGACGGGGCCCTGCGCCCAGGGAGAGATGAGGGGACAGAAGGTGAGAGGATAAATTCGCAGCTTATTTTTAAACTTACAGAAACAATCACACTAATAAAACACCCACTGGCGATATTAAGGCCGTGCTGAGAAGAAATTTAAAAATATGAGACTTGACTTTGGGTGGTGGACACACACAATAGAATATACAGATGATGTAATAGAATTGTACACTTGAAACCTATGTACTTCTATTAACCAATGTCACCCCAATAAGTTCAATAAAAAATTTTTTAAAAATCTTAATGAGAAAAATCAGATTTTTTGAACTGCCACCAATAGAGAAACATTTTAAAACATCTTAATGTTATATATACCCTAATGTCTTTCAAAATAGAATTTAACTTTATAATATGAATTCTTTAAATACAGTAGTGCTAACAATGATAATAGGTATTGTTAATTTATTACTACAAAGTTAACATTTTAGAAAGGAATATATGCCCAGTCATAGCCTTAAAGATACTTTACTATTTTAATCACACAGCTGGGACCATTATTTAAGCCAGGAATTCTGAACCTGCTCTCCAGAAGATGAAAAATGTATTGCTGTGTATGTGCCTTATAATTTAAAATCACACCAATAATGTGATTTGCAGTGTATTTATAATTTAGTTATCTCAGTTATTTTGTATGCCAAGGGCTGTTTTAAAAAACTAATTGCAAAACTCTTTCAATCTATGTTCCTCAGCTTTTAGAAACGCATGATTTAAAGAACACAGAAAACTCATTTTCTTACTTATGTTCTAAAGTTACTAGTTTTTCGATTATGATTTCAAATGATACAGTTTGTTAACAAATTATTTCCAGATATTGTAAAATCCATCACGTGAAGTAGATAGCATCCCGTTCACAGACAGTAGACATTTCACAGTCGTTCGCAGAGCACACTAGCTTTCTGTTTAGACAGAGCATCCGGGGAAGTGGCGCCCCATCGAGGTCAGTCATGGTGCCGTCACATAGGTAAAGGAATTAGTAGACCCTCCCTAATGTGGTTCAGGTGCAGAGGTTCAATAGCACATCTGTTAGTCAGGTGGTTCTCTCAGGAGGAGGAAAGGAAACGAAGGGGAGCAAGGAGCACGAAGTCTAGACGCAGGGCCAGTGAGTGGCCCTGAAGACACACTGAAACCCGCATCGTGCACCTTCCCCAGCTGGGAGTTACTGAGCTACTGCTTTGGGATAATAGACACATAGACACTGTGTGTCCTGCCTGTTTGCTGAAACATACTGGCATGTTCTGAAGACTTACTTAGTTTGCAGTGTCGAGTTTACATTAGGCAGGGTTTACAGCAGCACGCCATTTATTTATTTTGAGTGGAAATCTCCAGTGGCCTGGCAGGTCAGCATTGGAACCGGAATTACATCAGGAAGATAAGAATGGGCTTCCTAAAATGTGACTGTGACTGAGACTGGGACTGGGAGGTAGGGTTCCTTCCGTCCAGTCTGCAGTCTCCAGTCTCCACGAGCACTTCACAGGGACTCCGCTTTGCTTCACAGGGACGCCTACCACTGGCCCTTGAGCCGAGATGACGAGGGTTCCTCTCTCTTGGGGGGAACGGCCTCCCTGGACGACTGGCTGGCTCTGGGATCACTCCCCCTGTTTACTGTGATTGGACGTGAGGGGCCATTCTTTGGGAATTAGCCATCCCTCACGATTGCTTATAAAATACAAGTGGAGACTACGCAGTTATATTTACTCTGTCATAATAATTTCGAACTGTTGATGGTTGTGTTGTTTGGGTCCTTCAGTTTCCCAGAGGAAATGATCTATGTGTATTTTAGAACACTGGTTACTAAGTATACGTATCAGTTGTTACAAAGAATGCCTATTACATGAATTGCTTTTGTGATAATAGCACGATGACCCTCGACTTGACTTTAAGGGCTGAGAGACCATTTGCGCCAGCTGTGGAAGAAGCATCAGGGAACAGCTTCCAGCTGTGCCTCAGGCCTCTTCCTACTTTTAGCCAGATCACACTTACTTTAAAATCACGTCTAAAAACTAATGAAACAAATAAAATGATGGAAGTGCATAATTTCTGCCTGCCATTAGACTATACCTGGATTTTTAATCCCGTAAGGCAAGAGACGTGGCTATCGGAATGACTGGGCAGGTGGGAGCCAGTCACGTGACCTGGTCCAGTAAGTCCTCTGAGTGGTTCTTCTTTTAGCCTCTTCATTAAAGTTGCATAAACCATTCTCTGTGTCTCAGAAGGGGGTGTACATGGAGAAGCTTCTGATGATCTACATTTTCAACAGACATCACATTTTCATTTGTGTAGAATCATGGAATGATTAAGGTTTAAATTAGAAACAGCCCCTGATGATTATTTAGTTCCCTTTTACAGATGATGCCAAATCAACCTTAGACTCAATTTCTAGAAAAACAAAAAAAACTTAATAAAGGCAGCATTGTAAATTTTTACTGAATATCTGCTAAAGAAACCATGATTCATCCTTTTGCTAAGATGGATAATGACGGCCCGCATTTCGAACGGGCTTGTCTGTGATATGCAGTAACGCCTTCCGGATTCCCGGTTTTGTATCACGGCTGCTCACCGGTTGACGGACTGTGCACACGCTCTCCACGCATCCAGTTCCTCAGAAAGGCTTTCAATCGTTAAAGGCACGGACACCTCCCGACGTTTTAACAGCTGACTGAAACATGGGAGAAAGAAATGAATGCCGGAAGTCTAAGGTACCAAAAGTGCCAATGAATTTTAAATAACCGCAATTTGAGAGTTAACAACTATTGTTCAAGGTAGATGTATACCCCTGAATATGTGTGTGTGTGTGTGTGTGTGTGTGTGCGTGCACCTGCTCACTCACGCATTTAGCCTTGAAGTCCTGGCAAGTCATAGATGTTCGACAGCTGTTGGAGGACAACAACCTGAGTGAGGTGTGGGAGGGATGGATAAATGAACTGCATGACGCATGGTGAACGGTTAGGCAAGCCAAGCACTGCTGTAGGCCAGTCACGATGGCCACGATAGTGTGTGTCCGCATTACAATCAGTATTAGGAGCAAGAAAGTGAGGGGGGAGAACAGCCGGAGAACAGTGTCCACTAACAGAAAGGAATGGAAACGCTGACTGCAATTTTTTAGGGACAGATGTGTGAAAATCTGCAAGTGCAGATTTTCTTTCTGCAAGTGATCCGTCACATCTGTGCCTAGAAAGCAGATATAATTATTATTAAGTCCGAGGCTTTAGATAAAGAATTCTTGTCCTGGCTTCTGTAGTAAGTTACAAACTTACTATGTTTTCTGAGGCACTAATTAATGGAAATATAAAACCAAAAGCTGTTTCAGGAATAAAGAGAAAAAGAAGGTAAGACCTTAGAGAGGAAGTTAGGGCAAAAGTAAGCCTTTCTGTAATGGACGTTTTAGGTAATGTACTCCTCATAGTTGTCATTATTTTGCTAGGACATCATAAGAATTGGTGAGAAATACCCTCCCCCATACACACTCATCTAACATTTCAGTAATATTATCTCAAATCAGTTAGAGGCTTATTGTTTTGTTTTGTTTTTTAACCCCAAATTATTGACAATGTGACTAGGTCCAAAATGAATTCGTTAAAAAATACGGCCTCCCCGTCTACAATTTTGCCCTTGACAGTACTTTAGCTGTAGTTTTCGAAGATTTATTTACTAGGCTCAGAGCACTGTTAGAGAGAGGGGAGGGAAACCCAGGTAAGTGGGTGGGAGAAGCCAGAGAGACGTGTGTACACGGAGGGGTCACGGCGATTCAGTTCACTGCAGCAGAGAACATATAAAACAACACGGGGTGACAAGGTGGGAGCCCAATTTTTGTGGGCCTTTGATATAAGATTAAGGATCTGGAATGTTCTCTGCAGATAGTGGGGTGTCTTGGAGTGCACTAAGGAAGCTTGGTCCTCCAGGCAGTCCCCAGGTTGGGATGATGGAGAGAAGGGCAGAGATGGGGGGCTGGATGAGGGGCTGCGGAGGTCACTGTCACTGGATGCTGACAGGGAGAACATGGCATCCTGACCCCAGTCATTTGATTCTGGATCACAGGAGTGTGATGATACCGTCAAAGGCGAGAGGGACCACGAGAGAAGGGGCAGATCCGCGAGAGAAGGCGATTGTACTTCTGAGCACACTGAGTTCAGGGCTGGGAGCCAAGAAAGTCAGAGTCTGGCGAGCTGCCTGGTCCCCTCGTGGGAGCTTGGAGAAGAGGCAGTACCCGAATCTAAAGTGAGCTGTCTCCATGGGGCAGGAGAAGCCGCTGTGCAGTGAGGTTCCTGAGGACGGAGCATAGACAGGAGGGAGGAGAGAAGAGGAGGGAGGCTGGGGAAAGGAAGGAGAGGAAAACGAGGAGAGAGAATGGGAGAGAGCAAAACTTTGGGGGACCCAATGCGAGCGGAACGGGGAAGTCAATATAAGACAAGATAACAAAGATGTAGCTGGGAGGGCAGTGAGGGGAGTCCTTTCAAACCAGCAAGTTCTTGAGCTCCTGTTTCTAAACTAACTTGTTTCCCTTAACTAGACACAGTCTCCCGCCACTCCTCCCTTAACAAATAAAAGGCCTTCCTTCCATTCTCCGTATTATTTCAAGTGGCCATTTGCTCTCTCTTTCCTTTCATCACTACTGAAGTCACATACAACTGAACGCACTGCACTAAATAATATAACAATTCCAAGGATATACCCTATTGTCCTGTATTTTATAGTTAAAAAGGTTGTTTTTGGATCGTGGTGCTGCTGCCGGCTCAAACACAGATGTCTCCTTGAGCCCGACAGTAGCAGTTCCTGCTATTCCTCCGCCGGCTCTAGGGGGCGCCCCGCACCTGCCCCCACACAAGACCCGGCCCCAGGGAGGGGAGGAGTCAGGAACCAGAAAGCTTGGCTTCTCTGTGAACCCGGTGCCACCACGACGGGTCCTCAGAAGAATTGCGTCCCCACAGGCTCTTAGCATTTTTAGGAGGTACCTATCCTGCAGGCTGGCAAACTAGGAGACTTGGACGTGACTTTTAGGGAGGGGCACCGTGGGTTTTATTTCTGAGTATACCACATTTTGAGTGCCATGGCTGAAGGTCAGCAGGCTGTTAGAGGACAGAGGCTGGGCAGGTAGGTTATGCCCGAACGGACAGCTGTGAGTTAGCTGCTACCCCCAAGCCCTCTGTACTTTGCTTTCCTCCACTGAAGAGAGACTAGAAAGCTATCATACCCAGACTTTCAACATCTTTGAAGAGTAGGGCTTCACAGTTCCGGCCTGCAGGACGCAGGCACGCCACCCCGAGGGCTTTCCTTCCTGCCTCAGATGGTCTTGTCCCCTGTGGTCACCCTCCTTGCACTCTTTCTCTCCTCTTCCCTGAAAGTTTAGGGTGCAGACCCAGTACACAGAGGGCTGACCTGGTAACCACAGGCAACTCAAGCGGCAGGAGGAAGCCAAGAAGGTCAGAGCAAAAGCAGGGAGGACCCCAGGTCCTGACGGGATCGGGCAGCAGCTGAACAGCTCGGAAGTGCAACCTCAAGTGTCTTGACACGAGACCCCTAAACCTGTGTGTTCCAGCTAGAGCCAGGATTTCTGCCATTCACAGCCCAGTCCACGCCTAACTGACACAGTTCGCCGCGGCTTTGTTGGGAAGCACGAGCTCAGTGAGTAAATGGGTGCATGTGCCAGGCATTGGCCGCTTCTCGGAGACGTGCGTCTCAGTGAAGGGAGTGCCTCTGGGCTGGCAGAAGAGAACCGGCCTTACCTCGTGTACTCATACAGCGCGGGCACAATGCTCGCGTACCGCCTCCTGATGGCTAGCAACGCGCCGGCGTAGCCACACAGCACGAGCAGCTCGTTGCGGGCTCTAGGAGGGAATATATTTATATTTTTTAATTCCGCAATTTGAGGTGCAGAACGTTACTCTAACATGTGGTTACTATACTCGTATCTCTATTATTTTAATGAGTGACATATCTTGCAGACTATGTTTAGAAAGTTTTCTGAACTTGGAAGATGTTTCATTCATCGGGTGACTTACTTGGACGTCATGCTAGATAACAAATTATAATTTAAAATAAAAATCTTAAATGTTCTCTAACTCCTGCCTCCTTGCTTTTTTCTGTTCCTCGGCTGTTTCTTCATTCACTTGTCCCCTCAGGAACTCCCGTGCTCAGATTCAGGAATCCCTGGTGTTCTGCAGACTCCAGGCATAGGTGCCCTACTCCCTGCTGGGATCTCTGCCCCCGTGGGCGGGCTGTGGCATCATCTGTTCCCCATGGGCATTAAAGCCCCAAGAGCCCAAACCCTCCATCACAACGGACTCAGGTCTGGGGACTTGAGGGGCAGGAAAACAATGCCCTTCAATGACACCTGCTCTCCGGGATGGTGTCCATCTTTTACTTTCCAGAACTTTCACTTCTGTCCCCAGCCTAGGGAGCTCTGCACATACTAGATATTTAATAGACATGACTACAAGTTTCTTGAGAACTTGACGTCCAGAACCACAAAAAAGCTTTAAATTAGCCCCATTTGAACCAGGGGGGTATGTGTGCGTGTGTGCCCATACCCACAGACAAACATACAAACAGCAGGTATGAGTAACTGGAGCCACTAAGATTTATGATTTCTGTTTCAAATTGACATATTGTTTCTTAAGATTTTAACAAATAAAAATGTATTTTTTTTCTACACATATGTCTACCTGTCCAAGACAATCTTGTTTCACTATCTAAATACTCCAAACTATACAGCTGTTTTGAAACATTACATAGGTTCAGTTATGAATTCGGGAGAAAAAGTACTCACTCAGTACATGTATGCGAGAGTAATTTTTCAGTACGAATATAACTCAGTAGGTCAAGAACAGGATAAATAGTATCCAAAGTCCAGTCTGAACTCTTGATGTATTCTGGCAAAATAAAACCAAGTAAGAATTTCTACGTAATAGTATTAAGATTTGTTCATCCACTTTTTAACGTATGTAATTAATTCTCTTCTGGTCAAACGTATCCACCCCAGTTTTCGAGATCACGGGTAATTTACCTATTGGCTTTCTCTCAGGTTCCATATCATACAATCAGCAATCTTTGTGTTTTTTTTTTTAAGGTTAGGGTGGCCCGTGCTTAATTTTCAAGCTTGTTAGCAATATGAATGAAAACATCAAGTAAATGAGTAGATTTTAAATCACACTAGCAACCAAGCACCCACCTTTGACGAAGTCAATGCCAACAGGAAGAGCTTTTTCAGGCTCTTGACTTAACAAGTAATACTTCACAGTTTCAAGCACATTTCCATCCGCCCGGGCTGTCTCAGCTAAGTGCATACATTCTCCTACTGCAGGAAGCTTGCACTAGAAAATATTTGGTTTGATGACAATATTAGCAAAACGTAAAGGGATAAAAGCAACAGTTTAAGTACTAAGTATGTCCCATATGCCTGGATATTTTTTCTTGTTAAAGTTGTTCAAAATAGGTGTGAATAAAATAATTTGCATTGGAATACATTTGTAAAAACACCTGTGAGGTATAGTAATAATAAATAGGGTATCACCTAATGAGTTCATCGGTTTCATATCACACAAACACCTCATACGAGAGGTAGACAGTAAACTGTCTTGGTTGTGATACTGGAATTATTGCCTGCAAATGTAATTTAGCAAAGAAAAAAGAAAAAAAAAAGCTGAGATTAGTTATTTTAGAACAAATTTGCTGACCAAAGCAAAGACTGTAATAAATGTAGAAAACTTAGAAGGGCCTATTCTTCCATGTCCTGTGCACAATGAATTCATTTTGCTTTGCCTTCAAGATGAAGCAATTTCATTTCAAATAGAAAGGCAAAAAATGTATAAGCTCTCATAGTTCTTAGCTTTGTCGTTCTGAAATACAACACGGTGTTGATTTGGAGCCCATGAAATTTCATTACTGCAACATGAGAAGCAATACCCTCCATCTTCTCCATTATTTTGACCTGTTAAAGCTGAGTCTACTCCACAGCGTGGTGGGGATTTTCCCTGCTTCACATCGTGACAGTGTTTGTGGCTTGTGAAGTTCCAGTGTTCAAGCCCATTGGTGTGTTTCTAAGCAACACTTACGGTTGAAGGCTTTGTCCCTCTCACCAGGCTTTGGCCGTCACTGACATGGGCTTCCATGGCAAAAAAATGTTTTGTGTTGTGGCTGCGGAAGATGTGGCTCAGCCACAGTGGGGCCACCTGTCTCTTCTCCTATGACACGTGCCACCCTCTTTTCCTCACTTTTCTTTTACCTCCTCTTGCGTTACTGTTCGTTTTACTTACTTATTAAAGAATGTATTCAATAGTTTCATAATTTCTGTCATTTAAAAATTAGGAAGATTGAACATTTGAAATCACTCAGTCTCTCTCTCAAAATAATTACAACAAAGGACATTAAAGGAGCTCTACTTTATATGATGTTTCATCTTATTTTCCCATCTCTACTCACTAAAATACAAGTTATTTATTGAGCAACTACATGTGCTTGGTACTGTGCCTGGCTAGATTAAAATAAAAGTTTCTTCACTTTAATGTATGCTCAAAGAACAGAGGAAATATAAAACTTGTTCCCATTAAAACTTCACAAATAGAATGCAAGAAGAGGAAGATAATCATCCCTGTAATTCTTGTTCCTCTCTGAACATTCTAAAGGTTATACAAGTTAACATAATATTTAATATTCGCTAATATTTAATAATTGCTGGTATCATGAAATTGTCCAGGGTTGTTAACACCTTTACACTTACTGACTAGTCTTTTTAAAGTGTTATTAGTGCAGTCTGACCAGTGAGTCTGACTGTACTCTTGCAGACGGTGCGATGGGAAGGCTCTTCCCACCCCATCCGGAACAGCTGTGTAAACGTGGTTAAGTGTTTAACTTCTCTGAGCCTCGATGTTGACGCCTGCACTGACGGTCTCAGAGGGTCGGCCAGTGCAGGTGACAACATGATACAGGAAAGTATAATTGAAAAACAACATTCCCGCTTCCTTCCTTGTACATTCCAGTTTCAACAGAAAAACAGTTTTTACTTATCGCGCTTATTGAAGCAAAGCACAGGTGATTTAAAAAAACGATTCATGGAAGACAAAGTGTATAAAGAAGTTAAAGTCACTCATCTTATAACCCAACGGGAACTCTTAACATTTATCCTTTCATAGATATCTTCCCTGATACCTCACACACACACACACACACTCACATGTATACACACACGCACATATACAACTCTCCCACACACACTCACACACACTCTCACACACACACACATTGGTCTATCTATATTAACACAGTATACAGTAGGTATCCACTATTGAATGACTAGGGCCACTCACACACTGGGGAGAAAAATCAAGGTTCATATAAGTAAAAAATCTTTACTTTTAGAGTTGAAAATCAGAAAATGTTTTATTCATATCTTATCTTTTTAAAAAAAAACTGTATCTTCTATGCTGGGTAGTTATTTTCAAAATGAAAATCATGTGGCATGTGCATAATTTCATAATCTGATCTGTTTTACAGCCACCAACTGATGTCAGTGAAAACAGAATTTCATGATCTTTGCCATGTATTAATGGCACTGAAATACAGAAATGGACTGCAATGAATAGAAACAACTTCCCTCCCTGTTGTCAAACATTTTGGTTGTTTTATATATAATCTTGGTACATAAATTGCTATATTCTGCAACAGAGTATTTTTTAAAGCACTTTGGGAAAGTGGACTCAAATTTCATCACAACGCATCAACCCTTTTAAAGATCCTGAATCGCCTACTCTTAAAAGTTAACACACGTGCACCTCACATGTCAAGTGGGTGAGTGGACGGGCTTGGGATCTGACGCTCTAGCCCGCCATTAGCTACTTTAGGCAAGTTCCTGGCCTTCTCTGAGTTCGTTTTCTTTATAGAGCGGAAGCAATATCCCCTGATTTCAGGGTTTCATGAGAACCGAGGAAAAATACAAATACATGTGAACATTTAGGATAATTCCAAGCATGTAGAAGCTCAATAAATGTTACTTCTTATTATCACTTTCATTGTATTAATAACAGGGTCCTGAAGAGACCATCTACCGGCTTCCCTGTTTGTGTCCACTCCCCCGAGCCTCGGACGAGCTAAACAACAGCCCTGCGTCCCCAGGAGGAACACTGAGCCCCGTTGGTTACCTTCTCATGAAGGTCGTTTATCTCCTCTGTACACCCTGGGTAGAAAGCACAGAGCTTTACTAGCTGTAGTTCGTTATCAGGAATCATCAGGAGAAGATCGACCGCCAAACTCCTAGTCACAGAACAAAAGGGGAAACTTCCGTGAGAACGGCACCCCTAACACAGCACAGGGAGCTCTGTCCGAGGGAGAAGGCTCTCAGGCTGCCTTCGAGGCTTTTCCAGGTACACAGACAGCACTATCTCCCACCTAATGAGGAAACCCCTCCAAACAGAGACTACAGAAGCCAAAGGGTCTGGGGGAAAAATGGGTTAGGGAATTCCGAAATAATGTTTAAATCCCTAAACTGAGTCTTCTCATATTCACAATGGATTTTGTTATTCTGGAATAATTCTCTAACCAAACCGAGTAGTATTAGGCACGCGCTTTAGAGTAAATTGCAAAGCAAACTTATGAAGTTAATGCTCGTCAACAGGGGACAATGTATCCATGCATTAAAATACGTAGGTATATTAAGGTTCAAATTTTGAGTATTCTACCTACTAAACTTTAGGTGGAAATCAAAGATACAAGTGCAGATTTCTGATTTACTTTTTAAAGATTCAATCATCCCTGGCTGGTGTGACTCAGTGGGCTGGGCGCCCACCTAAGGGTCGCTGGTTCAATTCCTGGTCAGGGCACACAAGGTGGGTCCCTGGTTGAAGGTGTGTGAGAGGCAACAAGTAGATGTTTCTCTCACTCACTGATGTTTCTCTTCCCCATTCTCCCTCCCTTCCCCACTCTCTAATAAATAAATAAATAAACAAACAAACAAATAAATAAAATCTTAAAAAACAGTCAATCAGTGGGATAAATCACTTAAAAATAAGGCATGTAAAAATTGTATGGACAACAGCTTTATATTAAAAGTATTTTTTGTAAAACTTTTTTTGAAACCACTAGATGAAGAGTTTTTGGTTGCATGCATGATGACTGAGAAAACACTAGTTTTTGACAGTTCAAGATGTTATCACTCAACCTTCAAGAAACTGATTTACCCATTCGGCACAACTTTAGAAGAGGCGCTATTTCAGATGTGAATGTACAAAGTGTGTGCTTTGGATTATGAGAGTAAAATCCTCCTTCATTTCTGTGTGAAGCCTTCAGTGAAATCTGTATTGGTCACTTATGAATAAATGACTTTTAAAACATTAAGAGATATTTAATCAAGAGTATAGTGAGTATAGAAAAAGAATAGAGGTAATTTGTTGTGTCAACTTATCTATCATCACTGGAGAGGCAAATCTTTGAGTGTTTTTATAATTTCTAAATTAGAGTGATTCATCTGTTTTTGCTAAAATTATGAATGATTTTATGTTTTCTGATACTGACATTTTAATAGCAGATTTCAATAATGTCCATGAGAATACAGAAATTATTACTTGCTTTTATAGTGTATAAAATTGCTGTGCTAAAATTCTACTCAAAGTTCTATCAACTACAGACAAAAATCTGATTTTCTTATTGTCGAGTTATATCCTGAGATAGTGAAATTTACAGCAATGCTAGCTAATTTTATTCTCTCTTTAGTTAAAATCACATTTATTGAAAATTTAGTATATGAATTGGGGAAAATGCATGTATATGCAATGATATGGACCAACCAACTGATCTAACCTCTTAAATTTCACTATCAGAACTGGCATTTTAATTTGCTTAGCTGAATTAGGTATTGTTTTACATTGTAGAAAGCCATGGTTCATTTGCTATAAACTTAAGTTTAAAATCATGAGGGTTTTTGTACCTAGCTTATAGGACCTGTTCTCATTATTTTATAGTTATGTTTTCTGTGTTTTAAATTATGTAAATAAGTTGGTATTCCATAGGACAAAGTGAAAATAGTTCATGATGATTTCTTAATATAGAATTTGTATTCTAATAAAATGCAGTATAAAATTTTAATTCAGTAGTTTTTATAAAAGTAGATGATACCTGTATGCATCAGATGGAAAGCTAAAAAAAAGAATAATTTTGAATATGAATACTATAAATACAGAAGGAGAACCAAGAAGAAGCAAACTTTAACCAGTAAATATAAGAGTGTGAGGGATTCTTGGTTTATAAACTTATAAACATTCTCTTGAAATTATGCTCTTATCTTAATTATCATATTTTTTTAGTTTGTGGATCTCTCCAATAGCCATGAGAATGACAGATTTCCCCTGGAAATAAACCTGATTAGCATCCGACATTTCAGACCTGGAGCCTTACGCTGAGTTTGGGGCACGTGTCTATGGGCATGTAGAGGAAGAACCAGAGGGTATGACTGGAGAACAGAAGTGTGTTTTATATTAAAAGCAATTAAGACATATAGTCAGCCAAAAGGTCTTTAAACCTCTTTTAAATTTAGTATCTATTCCTGTTTTGCTTCTTTTTGCCTTCACTTTAACAAAAACACTTTATTTGAGTTTGCCCTCGTGCTTTGGTGCGGCGGGGCAGGGGGCTCCAAGGAAGGTTGTGGTGCCGAAGACACTGACCGCGGTAGTTCCTGACAGAGGAGGAAAACTGGGGACTCTTAGAGGATGGTCAGCATGAGACCCGCTGATGCCTGAGACGGATTGTGGGGGGGGGGGGCTCTTCTGTCACTGCCCAGTGCGGGTAACAGAGAATGGCTCTGGGACACCTAATTCCCTCTACAGTGCTCAGACCTGTACAGAAAGGGAGAGTGGAAAGTACTGCTCTCTCTCTGAGTGGGCCCCGCATACGGAGGGGTCTGGCATGATAGCTGCCGCAGTCTGGGATCTGTTCCCCCAAGGTCATGTGTTGGAACCAAATCCCCACGAGGTGGTCTGTGGAGGTGGGGCCGTTGGAAGGCGATTTCATCCTCAGTCTTAATCACCATGAATGGGATGAAGGCCCTTATAAAAGAGGCCACAGTGCTCACTAACCCTTTCCCCAGGGGACACAGCGAAGGGCAGCCAGTTGTTAACCAGGGAGCTGGTCCTCATCCAACCCTGCACTGGTCAGCACCCTAATCTTGAAGTTCTCCACTTCCAGAACTCTGAGGAATACATTTCTATTGTTCATAAGCTGCCCGGTCTGGGACATTTGGTTACAGCAGCTCTGCCTGAGTAAGACACTAGCTAAGCGTGCGAACTTTAGAGACAGTTCCTGTAACTTTGCATCTTGGTTCCTACCACTGGCTGGGACTCAAGGCACATCGGTGTCTACCGCACAGTCTCTGGTGAGTTGTTCCAGGCAAAGTGCTTCCGTCAGGGCCGGGCGCCCAGCTCCATGCACAGAAGTGTTTAGCTGGTCGCTGCTGTTACTATCTGTGGCCCTTGAAGTGCAGTCCGCACGGCTCTATCTGAAGAGCCGTGGGGGTGTGTGTGTGTGTGTGTGTGTGTGTGTGAGAGAGAGAAAGGGGTGTGCAGTGGGGAGAGGTCCAAGTCCTAACAGACAGGCTTATTAAGAACTTCTCGAGGTTCTAAGCAATTTGGTAAAGAAAAGATAAAGGTCTAAAATCATTGTTAGTTACACACATCCGTTGAGTGATAGCATCGTAACTTTTTTCCTAACAGTCCCTCCAGAATGACGAGCTGTCTGCAGATATGAATGAGAATCAATTTGACCTGGCCTCCCGGGTTACCCCAGGACCTCTCAGGGCCTGTCTCCTAAACTACTGCCCGAGTTTGGGGAAATGGTCTGTTCCGAGTCTCCTGAGACCAGGGGTGTCCAACCTTCCAGCGTCTCTGGGCCACACTGGAGGAAGAGTTGTCGTCTTGGGCCAAACATTAAGTACATTGCAACTCACTGCAATCACAAAATAATCTCATAACGTTTTAAGCTGATTTATGATTTTGTGTTGGGCTGCACTCACAGCTGTCCCATCAGCTCAACCATCTTTATTATTCTCGCTATTAGAAAAGTGACTTTATTTTCCAAGCTTAAACCAAGACACAAGATCTGACAAGAAAAGCACAGTAGGTGTGCAGAATTTAAAATGTGGGAGTGTGTGGTCTTGATAATCGTGAGATGATTTATGTGCTTGGAATATTGTGGAACCACACGGGGCTATTTCAGGACGGCTCACCGCAGGTTTCATTCCACAGCCCTAGTAGCTGGCACTACTCCTTCGTTCCCATGTCACCACTTCCTCTCACGATCTCACCTTGTAGTAAAAGAGGAGACCTGTATACCCCTGGCACCCGTTATCAAATGCAACTTGCCATATTTAAAAAATGCATTCCATCACCGTAACATCCTCCTTCGCATTTAGAAATTCTTACCACATTGGAATCATCATGCATTTTCTCGCCAGTAATTCCAGGGCACAGTGGGTTGCGGGGGCTGCCACCTCCCCGAGGGCTGTGCCCACGCAGACCGCCAGCTCCAGCTCATTTCCGCGAATCAGGCAGGCCATCGCCAGCTGGCTCGGGGAGGAAAGCACGTCCTCGGCGTCAGGGACCCTGGGTGGGGCCACCATTCCCGCCACACTCAGAGAGTAGCGAAGGTTGTGCTAACCTATAATCAGCCATTCTTATAAAATAGTCAATGTCATATTGTTATGCAGGACGTACGTGTAACTGCAATTTTCAAATGGAGAAGCTGATAAAGGGACGCACGGGAAATATTTTACAAGGTTGGAACTGAAGAATTTCGAACCCTTGCTCATATTTTTGTAATTAGTAACAGTCTCTCTGCAATAACCTCAACGGGTCCTTCGGTCTGTCAGGGAAACAATGTAAGTTCTTGAAAGCATCTTAAGGAGTGTAGAATGAGTGTCAATGATCCCCTAAAGCCATCATATCTAAGGATACACGAAAATGGAATCTGTATCTTTACTTAATGTTTTCCATTACATTAGTGGGTCAAGTGGAAAACACCCTAAAAATATAACCTGTGAAGAGTATACTAAAGTACGCTTAAAAATAAGTGCTTTTGAGTCCAAGTTCAGTGATCTTTCCCTTTACTGTGCTACCGCTTCTTGTCTATGAGAAAAGACTTCAAGTACGGTCATTACAAACACCTATCTTGTGATAAAAATAAAAAATATTAAAAACAGATCTCACAGTCTGGAGTGCTGTACACTTAATATACCCAGAAAGCTCACGACCCCGGATGTCACACAGGAAGTCACCACGCTCCCCCCAGATGCCACGAAACCTGCCGGAGCTTTCCATGCACGTGAACCCGCGGGGAAGGCGGTACCTCAATGTCGTCCGCAGCCAGGTGGCAGCAGGCAGCCAGCGCCACCTGACCATCCCGCAGGTACCATTCTGCCAGCTCTTCACTCACCGTGTGCAGGAGTCTGGAGAGAGAGGAGGACACATTCTAGGTTCACACACAGGGTTCCACCGTAAACATGAACAGATGCCCATTTGTAACCAGCTGATGAAGGGCCCAAATCAGGTTTAACTGGACGCCCTTGATTTAGGTATAAAGTCCGCTTTGGGGGGGAAATCAGGGAAGGAGTCTTTCTCGATGAGCTGATAAGCCCCCACCCCGGCTGGCAGAAGAAAAGCCTAATTTTCAAAATGTGCCTCCCTGAATTGAATCGTTTATGACTCAGCTATGGGGGCAGTCCACTTTTGAAGAATTACAGGTTAAACGTGAGCCTTTCTAAGTTCAGGTGGCGAGTGGAATGTGGGTAGCGCCATGGTAGGTCTTTCCGAAGCCACGTTTAGGGGCGGCAGGGAGTGGCAGTGGGGAGCCAGGAGGGAATGCATGGTCCCAGCGCGTTCTTTGCTTAACATTTTATGACCCTTTTTCACTTGGTAAGTGTCCTAAAAGTTCAAGAGTCCTGTTTTCTGGGTACGATAGGAGCCAAAAGAAGAGGGAGGAGGAGACACATTCCTAGATTTGAAGAAGGTCAAAAAGCTAAAGAAGTCTAATTTCCATTTCCTTTAAAAACAGAGCTGCTTGGGTTTCTTCTTCGAGCGAGGCTGACACGGTATTCTCGACCCTCAGACGGGGCTCGTGGGGTCAGGAGCAATGTCACTGTGATACTGTCCACACTGACTTGGCAGCAAAACGCCAAAAAGCAGCACGGCACATCTTCTCCCCAGCGGGTCTGCTCGTGGCAAGTACTTAGGCGCTTGGATTGCAGTCTCCACATGAAATGCACTTTGCTCTCCTGGAAGCCATAGAAAATGGAGTGTCTGGGCTGCGTCCCCATGGCAGGCACGTCCCCACTCACCTGGGGACGGATGCTGCGGTGGAACTGACCGTGGCAAGAAATGCAGGGAACTCACAAGCCAGCCAAGCCCTCTGAATACAAAGAAAGATGAACTATGCGGCCCTCACATTCTTCTCCAGGGAAGCCCGCCATAAAAATTAGCGACCCCCAACAAAGGGTTGCTTACTCGTTAAAGTCTTCCTTGTAGAAATCATCGGAACAGGAAGATGCTTTGGCCGTAGAAACATGGAAGGTTTGCATGTTCCCTTCACAAGCAGCCTGGAGTTTAATGAAAGCCTGAATTAATCTTTAGCTGCCTGTTGGTAGCTGACCAATGTCAGACTAGAAGTTTAAACAAAGTATGCCTGAATCTTGTTTGAAATTTACAGTACGATTTGCAGATACCCTTAGAATTTGAAAGAGGAACATGAACTCCATTTGTATCAACACGAAGCTCGAGTACGTGGTAACAGACAAAGCTGTGCAAGCCTACGGAATGTTCGACAGCACTCAGAGTTCAGAGGTCAGCCATGCCTGTGCATTCAAGGGTCTAAAATACGCTTGGCATGACCAGAGTAAAGAGACCATGACCGAAATGTCGAGATGGAAGGCCAGGCCGGTGGGTAGGGGCCAAGCCACCTCTGACTTTGTCCATCACGTCAAGGGGGCTGAGCCAACCGGACCTCCTCCCTCCCGCACCCACCTGCCCACGTGCACACCTGTGTGGGCGTGCACCTGTTACCTGGGCAGTGAGCAAGGCTTCTTTCAGCTGACCCCGGGACAGAAAGAAAGTGACTAGCTTTTTCACATCCCCCGTGGCTACGCAGTAGGGAATGACATCATCCTTATCTTCCTGGATCAACTGATCGGCTCTCCTAATAAAATAAGAATTTTTTTTTTTACAATATACTAATTTCAAGGTCATCAGCTGGACTGAGATTTTCAGAAACATCTAAAATTTGAAGCAGACGTCATAAAGCTCTTTTGCATATCACTTTTTAAAAAGACAGGTTTCACGATCAAATCATACATGGAAGATGAAAGTTTTCTGAACTAATAAATACGATAGGTACTTATTTTCCCTTAGAACACTCCATCTTTTCATATTTTAAATGTACTGAATACTTCAGACCTTAAAATTAATGTAGCTTCTCAATTTGTATGAGCAACGTATTTTTTTTTAAATAAGTTGTAAACCGGGTATGCGTGAGGGGAGATTTGCTCTCCGTTGCATTGATAAATACGTGGCTGTTGTCTTTGTTAAAGAGAATTTTTAATGTTACAGTGAACACAACAGTGAATAGAGAGCTTCTAAATACAGCTGGCTTAAAAATCACTCGAAAGGGTCATGCAAGAACTTAAATGTGCCTAATAAAATGTAGACTATGGTAAGTGACCCAGGCAAGGCAACGTAAAGGGAAATAACGTTCAGCTACGTGACGGGACAGGGGGTGCTGGTCATGAAGATTGCAAAGGGTGTGTGCATGTCCCTCTCTGTCCCTCTGTATCCATTGCTGGCTGTCTGTCTCTGTCCAGGTCCCAGGCTCTTTTTCAATGACCAGCCTAGATCCTTCCGCCCTTCATGTTATCTCAGTGTTGTTCAACACTGATCTGGTATATTTAATTTATGTTGGCATTTGCACTAAATTACATTTCAATTGCCAATCTTTGGCGAGGTGCGATGACACATTTTATGCTGTTTTCCCAGCTCACTGTCAACCATCTCCAATTTATAGGGTCACTGGGGTTCTTCCCAACAGCTATATTTTCATCGTGTGACCTTAATTTCCTTGTTGTAGTGGATCAGAAACCATGTTCTCTCCCTTGGCATTGGAAACCAGGACTGAGGGGCTGCCGATCCCTGTCCATGGCTGGCTCTATAAAATGTAACTTTGGAGCTGTGGGGAAGCCGTTTTCTGACCCCCACATGGATTGTGGAGTGGAGAGAACCAGGTGTTAGCTTCCCAAGATCAATAGAGTTTTTGCTGAGGTTGACACAAAATTGTTTCTGAAATAAATGTCTCCTGCTGACTTGACCTATTAAGGTCTCAGTGGGAGCCCTGACGCTGACTGACCGCTGTGCAGTGAGGCCCTGCGAGCTCCCCCCCACACCCCCCCATCCTGGGGCTCAGCACCGGGAGCCTGGCGCTGGCCTCCTGCGGGGCTCGCAGTGCGGACAGCAGGTGCCGGGGACTCTGCTTTCCCACGCAAAGGCGTTCGGCCTTCGGGGTCCCATGCTTCCCCCCCGAGTGATTTTTATTTGTACATGTGAGTTGCAGTTGAGTTCTTAATAAACCACATACGATGAAATAAAAATAAGAAATTTTCATTTTTAATGCCAGATATAAACACTCATCAAACAGTGCCCTCTAGGCCTAGGTGATTAGCACAGAGTAAGCACCAAAGAAGAATTTGTTGAACAAATGAATAGAACGGTCTTGCGTTGTGATTTAAAATGTGGCCCCCAAAAAGATATGTTGAAATTCTAACTCATGGTATCTGTGAATGTTACTTTATTTGGAAATAGGGTCTCTGTCAATGTAATTAGCTAGATAGGGTTATACTGGATTAGGGTAGACCCTAAACCCGATATGAGCTGTGTCCTTGTAAATAGAGGGAAATCTGGACACAGAGACACAGGGATAATGCCATGTGAAGACCAGGCAGAGGCTGGAGTGACGCGGACAAGCCAATGATGGTCGGTCACCGCCAGCTGCTGGCAGAAGGCCTTCAGCAGGAGCCCCTGCTGTCAACTTCATATCAGACTTCCAGCCCCCGCGCTGAGAGAGAGTAAGTTTCTGTCGTTCCAAACCACCCAGTCTGTGGTGCTTTGTTATGGCATCCCTCGGAAATGAACGCGTCTTAGGAAAAAAACCTCGCTTTTTATGTTCTTGAACAAGGGCACCTAGTTCAGCCTGCTCAGTGCGGAAGCTCTTCCCCAGCCTCCGTTCCTCCCGAGTATCCAGGGAGAGGAAATGGCAGGGATTGCTGTCTGCCGAGAGAATTCTGGAGGCTGTGGAGTAAGTATCCCACGGACATCCGGTAACCTTCGGGAAGCCTTACCACTTATTTTTTGGTACCAGCCACTAACCGGTGAATATGTTCGTAGACCTGTCATTTCCTCACTGAGGGGGGAAACCGGCCTTCGCTGTCTGCATCAGATGTCAGGTCACATGCAAGAGCACCAAGACGGCCCGTAAGCAATTCACTTATTGGATCAGTAGATACAAAATTCAGTTATTAATTATAACAACATAAAGGGAAAAATCTCAGACGCTGCCATCATTATTTACATATTGATTCTATTTTGCCATATTTGAACACATCTGTTGGACACAGACTGTCTGCCTTACCTCTGCATTAACTTCTTCCAGTACTTCACAGAGACCCCTGGCGCAACAGACAAGGCCTTGTCCCACTGGAACAGAAGAAAGAAGAGCAGAGATACAGCATTTCTGTTTGCCCGCCCAGCGCTCCGCGGGCTTCCTGCAATACAGCATTTTAGAGTGTTCATAGAGCGTGTGCAGTTCCGGGATTATTTTGGTCTTTCTCTCTCATTCATTCCACAGGGTATAAATACCACCATATTTTAAAATAAAATAAGACGGGTAAGTTCTGTTATTCTGCGGGGAAAATCCCAACGCTAGACAGAGCGCGGAGAGCTAGGGCAAGGAGGAGAGGAGGACGGGGTGGGGGCTGGGGCGGGGCAGCAACTACCGTATGAAGAGCAGAGCAGTCTGTTCCGCGCGGCGCTTTACGTTCTATGTACAAAATAATGCGAAGTAAAATTTTTATTTCGCTGTTATGTTTAACAAATATAATATCTATTTCTATTTTTATTCTTTCCCTACTCATGTTTATAAGTTACATTTATTGTAAAGTCTTCCTTTACAACTGAGAATACCTGTCTATATATTTTAAAAATTAGACTGCTAATAAAGAACATCGTTGCTCAATCGAGGTTGATTGTGACTGTAATTTGAAAATGTGGATTTCACTGAATTCACGTCTAGAAGGGAAGAGAGGAAAACATTTTCTGAAATATCACTACATAAATCAAAACTTCATTTTAATGAAGGCTTTCCAAAATAGGGTTTTACTGCAGTTAAGGGTATGAAATTACAAATTAGCCTGAAAAATAATAGGTTCAAGTTTAAACAGGTAATTTGAAATATTATATTATTTATAATGATGTTACCAAAAAAAGGGAGCTTAAAATATGTTTTTAGGGGAAATTTATCTGTAATAGAGAGAAATAGAAAAAAAGAAGTTAAAATGTAGATTAAATTACCCCACCATGCTCTTTCAATAAAAACATGTCCCATTAAGTTAAAGATTAAATGTTTTTCTGATCTCATAGTATTAATGTTACAGAAATGAAAGAATCTATAAGGAGGTGATAATGAACTATTACAGGGACACCCATATTTCTAAAGGATTTTAAGCACAGGGTTTGGATCACTGAGCCCATCAATGAAACTGTACAACACATTTATTAAATTCCATAAGCAGATACTCCATTAAAGGATCTTTAATTAACTTTGCATTAAGTATAGTTTAAAATTACATATACCAAAATATAGAACTCAGGAGGATAAAGTCTACCATTCTACCAAAATTTATTTATTTTCTCCTTGACTTTTGGTAGATACTATTCTTCCTAGTACTGCCCAGTTAAAAAAAGTAACTGTTAAGTTATATCTTTACTTCTTTATAAGTAAAACGTTTACACTGCTCCTAGATTAAATACTTTTTAGTTTGCAATGCCTTTCAATAACATTTTAAAATGACATATTTTATTATTTTAGTTCAAGCAGTAATTGTCTCTAGTGTATGGAGAGATAAAAAGGTACATTAATTTTAATTTTGATATATTTTGTTGTAGCTTTACTGCTTAGTTTTACTTTATAATATTTATTAAGTATCCTTAATATCATGCTTTGTCATTATGAAATTAACTAACTTAGAGCTTTTCAAAAATGATCAAGTATGAAATGAGTCAATGATATTCTAATCATCTGTGGTTTTTGTGGGTTTTTTTTTTTTTGACAGGTGGGAATTTTGTTGAACTCAATACACATGCAGAATAATGAAAAGCTCAATCAGTTTTCGCAAACTGACCACACTCATGTAACCAGCACTCCGGCCAGCAAGCAGAAGACCTCCCCACCTTTGCTCTCTGGTAATCATCACCTGCTTTCCAAAGGGGAGTGCCATGCTGAACCTTTTTGAAAGTTTTTATTTCTTTATTTTTAGAGAGAGGGGAAGGGAGGGAGAAAGAGAGGGAGAGAAACACCAATGTGTGGTTGCCTCTCGCGCACCCCCCACTGGAGACCTGGCCCGCAACCCAGGCATGTGCCCTGACTGGGAATGGAACTGGTGACTCTTTGTTTAGCAAGCCCGGCACTCAGTCCACTGAGCCACACCAGCCAGGGCACCGTGCTGGATTTTAATGGGACAGACTCATCCTAATGTTTTTTGAGAACTCTGTTGTGTTCAGTCCTTTATATAAAATCAGGATGTCATCAGATAACCCTTAGCGGAAACCCTTCTTCTGGCCAGTGTGGGGTTTATTACGACAAATAGTGTTAGCGAGGGGAATCCACCTGGAGCAAGTTTGCCAACATAGACGCTGTTTTAGGAGCCAAAGATTCCAGCCCAGGGCGTGGTTCTCAGACTTCAGTGTGCATGAGAATAACCTGGGGGCTATAGAAGCGCAGATTATTGGGCTCCATCCCCAAAGCTTCCAATTCTGAAAGCCTGGGGCGGGGAATGCACGTTGGGCAGGCTCCCGGGTAGTGCGGACAGGATAACCACTGCCCTGGGGCGCACACCTGCCATCAGATGGCGGAACCGTTCGATCTGAAAGAAGACATGCTTACTACTTAGTAGTTAACTAATACTTCGGGCCCTTCATGAAACTCATCAACTGTAACAGCTCGGTACCTCCCCGAGTTCGACCATCAGTTCACAGTATCTCTGAATCTGTCCTAATCGCAAGTGTATCTCAGCGGCTTCCTTCAGCCTGTCCTCTTTCGTAGGGGCACCGATGCCGCCGCCAAATTTGGACATCTGGACCGTTGTCAGTTCTTGGGCTTCAGACTGGTGATAAAGAAAATAAAAGTTTTCTGAATTTTGTTATACAAGAGCTGGTGATAACACATGACCACGACAGCATTACATGGATAACATGGATACATATTTTAAAAGCATGCAGCAGTGGAAATGGAACATTTTTAAAAAGCAAGACTTTCTTTCCGTAAAATGTGACCCCTCTGTAAACACAGAAGGTCGGTTTGGGTGGGCCGCAGAGATCGGCTGAGCCTGATGCATGCGTGGATGTGCTAAGTCGCACTGTCCCTCCCACGCAGCGGGCAAGGGGCCTGGGGTGGGGTGGTCATGCCAAGGACCAGAGGCTGAAAGGTAGTGAGTGAAAAAGATGGACCACTAGTGACAAAGGTGCAGAAAGGCCTCTAATCAAAATTAAAATTACTGGCTTATTCTAACTGGCTCCTGTGTGGTCAATAGGTAACTCTTATAGCCATTACGTGTTTAGTTAGTGATTTTAAAAAGTGCTGCTTCTTTACGAGAACAACTGCTCTGGTGACCCTCAGACCCACACCGCTGGCCCGCTTCCCTCTGTGCTCCGACACTTGGGTTCACCACTGAGGTTTCACCACAAATGTGAAGGCATCTCTTCTCTCCGGTCCCAGGACTGGTTGGCTGCCACCACTGTGTATCACCCCAGGTGGGAGATAACGGATAATTTTGCATTTGAATGCACCAAGATCTATATGACATGCCGAGTTTTAATGAAACATCCCTCAGGATACAACCTGCCGGGACTCAGAGGCCAGAACCACAATTGTCCGTGTGCCACTGTCACCTGGCTGCAGGTAAATGACAAGCATGTCAAGTCGTTCCAAGAGACCCCTGAAGAATTCCATGAGCCTCAGCCTATGAACACTGCGGCTGCGTTCACCTGTCCCTCCAGTAAGTCACAGCCTCCTGCTTGCTTTTTCCTGAAGATTGACCTCCTCGGTATTCGCTCATTTTAGTCTACCAGCTCTGAAGTACAAATTTTGAAATAATCTTTGTATTTCAAGAGTGAAAAGGCAAAAATCGTTTCTGCCCGAGTGCGCCACGTTGGCATCCTTCACTTACTGTTCTAAATTTAATCAGGTGTCTCAGGTGCATGACGCCTTTGCAGTAGTTCTGAGGAAGCAGGCTGTCGTCCTGCCCTTTTAGCACGGCAACCAGGGTCCACAGGTTGTCACCGCCACCTGGAGGCTGACGAGAGGATAAGAGCAACCAAAGCTCTACTAATGAGCGAGAAACCCCACAGCCCTGAGCATCTTCGGAAAGATAGTGCGGGCGCTGCAACAGTGAACGTTAACAAAATAAAGTCTTCGCCTTATCCCATTTACTGTTTCCAGGGTCCACTTACTTTCGCATGCTGCGCAGCTTATGTGGCAAGGCACCCAGCAAACTGGGATGTGACATTTAAATATGCGTGATAGCTTCGCGACAACAGTTGTCATGACTCCTTCTGAGGACAAGGAAACGCCCACATCGAGCTCCCATAAGTACTTACTGATAAGCATTCTGAAAACCTTCTCAGTTTTTCCACGCGAGGGTTGCCGGGGAGCTGCTCTATTTCTTGTTTAATATCTCGGGACGCTTTGCCACACAGGACAGGGGGAGTGCCTTGCAAGAGGGCATAATCTGGAGGGCAGACGGAATTCGGTGAGAAAAGACGGCTGTAAGATACCATTTAAAAATAAAAATCTTAACCATGCAGCTTTTCAGTACCAGTGTTCCCGATAATTTCTTTCCAAGATCTGTCGGCCAGAATTTTCATCTGTAAAGGGGTGATCAGAGGGGCCAGGGACCAGAGCCTCACTGTCGAGTCCCGGGAGCACGAGGCCACAGTGAAGGGCCGGCTTGGGTGGCACGCTAAGCCTGAGGGAGAAACAAGCCTGCTTTAACTGAAGGAAACAGCAAGAGTATTTTTTCTTTCTAGGTTCCTCATGAAACTTATACAGAATTGAAGCTTTGAGGAAATGCTCCTAGCTTGGCTGAAAGTAATAGAACATAATACATTGTGTAGCATAAAATATGAATACAAATCAAATAATCATCAGAAAGAAAAGGGCCCTGGATGAAGATCTTGAAATTATATTTCGGTTTGTTAATACCATCGGAGTGCACAGTAGCCTGTGAACTGATGGGAGTCCCCACTATCAGGGTCGGGGTCCTTTGAATTTGAACCATCCAGAAACAGGGTCTCGCTCACGCAGACCCACACACCTCACCTGAAAGGCCCCGGGGGTTAGACACACAGCAGCAGATGGCGCGATTAGGGCTCTACTGCAAGGAGTCACGTTTGCATTTTTAATTGACCTGCTTATGCCTACCAAGGTGTGGGGGGCTACAAAGGACAGTGAAGTCATGTGCAAAAGATAAAAAAACGGATTTCCCATGCCCCACTCAATCGTATTGAAAAACGGAACACCACTCTCTAAATAGCTAAGAACAGGGGCAGAGAAATGACTGAATGAGCTGTATCTGCCCTGTTGCTGATTCCCTCTTAACAGCTTATCTCTGGGGGAAGAAATTTAAAGCCATGCATGCAGATACAGGCACGGGTACATGGGTGCACGTGTGCAAACAAAAACACACCTGTAGCTAAAGGCACCGCAATGCTAATAAAAGTCATCTTCTGCCAATGGCCGATGACTTTTTTTCACACTGCCTGTGTGTTCTGAGAGTTCCATAACAACATGCACAGTTTCTAATGAGAAAAGTGTTTTTTAAAATGAAACGCGGCAAGGCTCATCGAAAATGCCTATATGGCTCAGAAATGACTGGTCGTGAGCAGTGCGATGTTGACAAGCACGTGGAAACCGCTTTACCATACACGTCGGCACCGTGGTCGCACACAGTGTCCAGGCAAGTCCCGTCTCGGGTGTCCCATGCTTTGATGGTGTAGTCCCAGCTGCCAGATATGAGCAGGTAGGGGATCTCGGGGCTCCATAGTAACCCCCTCACAGGGCCAGCGTGTCCACTGAGAATCATTATGCAGGCGTCCTGAGTATAATCCCAGACTCGAACAGAACTGAAACAGGATACCATGGAAGTAGCGTCATTCGAGTCATCATCTCACCTAGAGCCTTAACGTGTTCTTACTGGAGCACAACAATTATTTCTTGGTATATTAAAAAAAGCATTTTATGTTTCAGGTGATGTTAAGGGTCTCTTCCTTAGAGCAGATGGAAATGAATAATTAGGCTAGAGTTAGCCTATTCCAATATACGGAATTTTTTTTCCTGACCTTTACTGGATAATTTGCTAATGAAACTGAATGTACTATTTCACAGTTTACATGTTTAAAAATTACTTTCTTAAAATAAAATATCCAGAACAGATAAAGCCAAAGAAAACTATGATTAATAACATGGAAGTGACAATTTAAGAACACTCAAATTATGCATATATTATGAAATACAGTATGTATGGCAATGAGTATTATCTGAAAAATCAATTCATATTTATGATTATATCAACACGGCACACAATTCCTTCACATTTTGTCAGTATAATAAGTTGCTTATTCAGTGTCGAATCACTCTCAGATCAGGTATTAAACTTACACATAACTGGATTCATGATATTATTTCAATCTACTGACTGTACAAAGTACAAACATTACTAAAATAATCCAAATTCAAAATCAGCTTAAGGCCCCCAAATGCCAACTTTGCTTGGACAATTCACACAAAATTTTCAGTCACAGATTTATATCAATCTGATGATACCAAAATGTTAATACTTCAGAGGTTATGTTATACATTACATTATGTAGTTTTATTTCTTTAAAGTATATCTCTTTATGCTTTATATAAAAGACCTTTTTCCCCTTATCCTAGTACAGAACAATGTATCCAGGTATAGCAAAACCAATTTTAGGATCCTGATTTCTTATATATGTTTAAATTATTTCATTTGATATCATACCTTCATATATATAATACTATATGAAAGTGATTTGTTTCAGAATACTTTAATGTTACCCTAGGGGGCACCAGAACGGTGTCCTTGCTTTTGTGACTCAGTTAGACTGGGCAAACACCAGGCTTTGGAGTCTGAATGTATATTTTTTCATCAAACCCAAGAAAACCTGTCTCACTGCACATAAGGCAGGTCTGAGGCATCTGGGTCAGAGCACGGACCTGTGAATTCTGTATTAAGTACACTGGCAATTAATGATTCCCCTACAATTTTGACTTTTATTTAAATGTAATAAATAAATAAATAGATAACATGTTAGGAACAACCACCATCTATGTGGTTACTAAAAGGACCAATAACCAGAATTCAGTTAAAGCCTTTTGACTATCATTATCATATATTAGTAAAATGCTTACTGCTATCTTTCTGACATACATTTCTGAGAAAATAATTGAAGATTATACTTTTCTAGTATAGAATAGAATACAGACTCTAGAGTCCATGTTCAGGGAAAGAAGTGATAACCCACAGAAATCCCACAATTATTTTTATTATTGAATTTGGATTTGATTCAAAATTTCAAGAAAAAAATACTTCATTTTTAATATTAAACGAGGTTACTGTATATACTATGACTTTTACTTGCATAAAGTAAGATTTTTCTTACCTAAATTTAGCTCATGTGCAGCAGTGACCAAAATACCTAAAATATCTGCTCTTCATGCTAAAATATATAATCATCTTCTTTTATGTCCTTCTTAATGAAAAGAGAGTCCACATTTTTCCATAACATGTAAACATTGTTAAAAATAAACTCTTCTCTATATTTCACAGAGCTCTGTTTCCAATCTTTTTCCCTTTCCCAAAAGATCCTTTTAAAATTATTGTTTCTATTAACTTTGTTGTTACTAAGATAGAAATAAGTGTCCATAGTAAGGAAAACAAGTAAGAAGATAGAACGCCATGACTACAGTGATAACATAAGCACGACAAACTTTAATTTACTTTTGGTTGAATGCAGTTAGCTACTTGTTAACTGCCAACGTGTTAAGTACATATTTAAAATATTCCCGATATCAGTTGGATCATATAAATAAGTACATTTTCCAAAAAATTGTAGGCGCATGATTATAAGGACCAAAAATGCAAATCCAAAAATACGTACCCATCATCGGAACCGCTGCAGAGAAACCCCTCCCGGAGAGGAGACCATCGGACGTGGAACACCTTGGCGGTGTGCCCACTGAACACCTTCAGCGGCTGGTCAGAGCTGGTGGCCGCATAATAGACACGCACGTCCTTGTCTTCACAGCCCGTGGCGATCATGTCTCTGAAGTATCATCAGCAGCACATGGAAGTGTAAAACATTTGATGTTACTTGTTATTGAGGACTTAAAAACCTGCACAGTTCTCACTTTTAACACTAGAATTATTTTTTGCTTCCTTAATGAAAGTAGACTAAAAACTTACCAAAGTACATAGTTGGCAGAAACTGCCCTAATACCAAAAGAAGTTTCTCGATGTTCCCTTTTAATCAGTTAAATTCTTACTGTATTCATCTTAGATCAGAGATAATAGTATTTACATTTCTCTATGTTCTTTTTTCAAAGTGTTCAGATTTATAACTTCTGGAATAGGTCTCAGGACTTTGTATCCTGCAACTATTGGTTGATAAGAAGGGTCGCCAGTGGTGAGTGGCTGAGATGTGCGTACTTGCTGGTGAGCGGATTGTTCATCACGACCCACCCTGACCACTGGAGAAGGGAGAGGGCCCGGGGTGGGGTGGGGCAGGAAATGGTAATGTAGAAAATACAATAACAACTAGTGTAAAAAAATAAAAAATAATAAAAAGTTCAGATTAAATAAATAAATGAATTTAAAGGAAATAAAATATTTCTAAAATGCAAAAACCAAAAACCAAAACCAAAGAAATGTTATTGGTTTAGTGGCAAAAGGGGTGGTTAGAAGAGACTATTTGGATAAGAGTACGTGAGAGTGACTCATGCCTGACCGGAAACGGAAATGGAGAGATGGTGAGGTATGTTACTGGGGGAGAAGCTGGCATGAGCTCCTTTTGTATATAACCTCTAACGATGTGTAATAATTTCTTCTATATTGACTGGAAGAAATACATAGATCCATCATTTTGCATAATATGTGATTTGACTCAGAACACATGTAAAGTTTTAATATTTTAACATGTATATTTTCCACCTGTAATATGGAAAAGCATAAGATGCTTCCCATTGTTCTAACAACATCTAAAGAAAGTTTGAATTGTTAGGTATAATTTATATCCCATCAAGAGAGATGTGAAACACAAGATTTTTGGACGTGCAATGACTTTAGAATCCATTTTAGTGGAGGTACGACTTGGCCTAGTTTTAAGATATAAGCTGATTTTCCCACGGTAAATATTAGGCTGTTAGGCAAGGTTGACCTTTCAAAACCATCCACCTCAGAGCCACGTGCAGGGACCCCCGCCAGCACTGAGGCTGAGCATTAGGCGGGGCAACGAGAAGTCGGGGCAGAACAAGGCCATCACGTGGATCCCTGAGAGGGGTACGGAAGGGCCCCCGTTTCTCTGGCAGAATCCACGGCACACAGAGAAGGGGTTGGTTTCCACTTTTCGTTCGTTAGCTACAAAGCATCAGGCAGTTGTTTGGGAAGAAGGACATTGATATTTCCAAATCATGTGACGGGTTCATGAAATAAAACTGACATCTAGAATAAATAAGCAATTACCAGGCCAGGCAAAGGGAATATGGCCTAGAAAGAGTGGTATCATTTATGGGAATAACATTACACTTTATGGTTATTAAATATCTCAGAAATGTAATTATTATGTATTTCGGGGGGGAAAAAATACTCACTTGTTGTTTAGGCTCCAGTCACAACCGAACACCGCCGCAGGGTGTCTGTATCTGTGCAGCACTTTACCATCGACTGTTCGAATAATACTGCAATTAAGGGTAATACATTAACGGCGAAAAGCATTCTAAACATTTCACTCAAGGGAACAAAGCCGGAATTGTACAAGTGAAACACAGGTATTTTAGCATAGACTCTTTGTCTGCAAAGCACCGGGAACATTCAAAAGTCCTGTGCCGCTGTTCTTACCAATCACGAGTACAAGCACTTACGCTGCCTGTTATTAATCATGGCAATCCACAGATTCCAATTTAGAGGTGATAGGTTCTGATTTAGGAACTATTTCACAGAGAAATTTTTTGATCTAGGAGAAGCATAGTTTATACATCTATTTTAAAACAATTATAAATGAACATATGTGTTAGATATTCAGCTTTGACATTTATATTTAAAGCAACTCGCAACGCTGATTCTACGTACTATTGTACCGCGTCCGAGATGGGTAAGTTGCAACATTTTCTTGGCGCACTCTAAGTGAAATAACTAGAAAATCGAAGGACTCCCTCTCCCTAAAAGGGCCTTACATACCTGAACTGCAAAAATAGAAGATGTAAAACCCTACTGTATGATACCATAATGCAAGGGCTATTGAGTCTTTTAGAAAGAAAAAAAAGTGCGAATAAACTAATGTATTCCAGGGTTTTAAAAGCCCTGGGGGCAGACCCTCTAGCACATCAATAGGCCCACCAAAACCTCTGCGGTGATTGGGCAGGCTGGTGGCCTGTGCTTCCAAGCGTTCAGTGGCTGACCGTGGCTACTCATCCAATCCGTAGGGCCCTGGAAGTACAGCCGAGAGTGTCTACCTCGCCTGCCCAAGGTGACAATACCTACAGCTACGGGGTAGCATCGTCTGACTTAACACCTTTTTAACTCAAAGGTAATTCTTCCCTTACATACAGTTTTTTGGAAACCTGCCTTTCCCTAGAACTTAACGGAATTGAGACAGCGCACGTTTCTGAAACACAGGGTCAGGGAACCGAGCTTCCCCCAAAAAAGGCATTTCCCATCTGGATTGCCTTCTTCTTTGCATATGCTTCTATCTTTTTATACATAATAGCACCTACAAAACTGCGAAGAAGCTTCTGGAAGACCTGGTATCTCCTGAGTCACTTTAAACCTGAAATGCCAGCCCCTCAAAAATCTGATGAGGATCATTTAAGGCTCTTTGTGAAAAGCCCTTCAAGTTTCTTTGAGGCAAACCCACAGAGTCTTAGGCAAAATTCAAGCAGTCACTGGCTCGTCTATTTATACTTGGCCGTCATTTCATGTTCATGTATTACTGACGCATCATTAGCAATACAGCGCAAGACTGCGTGGGCTTGCAGACGCTATTTGCGACAGCTGGAGAGCTGCCCAAGGGGGTCTCATCAAAATGTCGAAGGCCGTGCGCCCCGGACCCGACGGGTGTCCCTAACGTACCTTTTGTAAACAGCGCGATTCCACACGCAGCACTTACCAGAAGCCGTCCTCACTGCATGTCGCTATTCTTTTGGGATCTTTATGACTCCACGCAATGCAGAATATTCCATTTTTTCCGTGCTTCAAAAAATGCAAAATACCTATCAATAAGAAATAATTCACCCCTTTTTTTCTCTCATTTCCTTACTCCTTCTAAGTGTTACTTTTCTACTAGGAACTTGCTTTGTGATGCCGTTAAACAAGGTATTATTGCCAAGAGCAGAATACAGATTTTAGGAACGTTAAAGTTGTCACGCTTAAACAAAATCGCCATTTTAAAACATAAATGGGGTGGCTTCTGGTTCTTTTTTTGGCAAACGCTGGTCCAGAGCCAGAAACTGCTTGCTGAGTCTTTCGTAGAACTAGACCTGCTTAAGGCCCTTCCCTGTCAGCATCTCCCTGGGGACGGAGGAGCGGGACCTCTCTGCTGCCCAGTGCAGGCACGGCTGCAGTGCAAGCACTTGTTACTCTTGATCTCTCTTCTCAACTTCGCAGACGGTTTTAAGACCAGTCCTACAACAAACCCCACTATCTGTTTGTCTGCATTCTAGGACCGTGGAGGGGCAAAAGGGTCTAGTCACAGCTGCTGTGATGAGAGCTTTTTAAAACACAGGAAATAGACGTGGGTATTTCGTTCCTCGACAAGGTCCTGGGTGAATAAAGGTCGATCTGTTTCCAGACTTAAGTGAAAACACTTCGGTCTTTTACGGTATTTCAGTGGTGGTGGCTGTGCCTTTTCATCCCAAGTGTTAAGGCTGTTTGACTGAGGCAGTCTCTAGTTGTCTGTGTTTCCGTCCTTGGAGGTCAAGGTGGGGAGGCTTGAAAAGACGGGTACAAGCCTGGACACAGCCTCTGTGCACTTGCGGCTACAGCCTTGTCGCCCCGGAGTGGGGCACCCTCTGTGGCCTTTACTATCCTGCATTTCTGTGTGGGAGGAGGCATGTGTCACTCTGTTCATTAAAGCCAGCACTGTTCATTTTTCCCACATTTATTCTCCTAGACTTAGCAATTTTGATATTGGTCTTAACTATGAAAGACATGGACGGGGACCAGAGGGGCCGGGGCCGAGGTGCTGCAGCAAGGCTGGGAGGGCTCTAGTGCTAACCGGCAGGTATTTTAGGCCATCGGATGCCACGGGAACCGACCGACAGACCTGACACCTAAGAATAAAATTTTTTTAGATTTAGGCCAGAAGTTTCTTTCTCGGGTTCATTTCCTCCCCGACCACTATTAACTGGGGGGTAAGTGTTGTTCTGGTTGGGAGGGAAGAGGGTAGCTTGGACCTAGAGTGCTGTCACAAAGGGGAAGCGGAGGGATGTGGGCAGGCAGCCTTCTGTCTGAGTTTCCTCTTCTGAGAGTGGCGTCACTCGGTGGTCTCCCCAAACTCTGCCTTTGTCTCATTTCTTCCGTCTACCCAGAGGGGCAAGGCCACTTGATCCTCAAAGGGGTGACCGTCTTTTGTACAAATGGTTTTAAAGCCTCAAATGTATAACCATGTTCATATAAGTTATATATTTAATAAACTTTAACAGTAATCATTTGAAATGAATGCAATTTCAAAATAGAGACTATCCTAGATTCTGTGATATGTCCCTTGATTCATATGTAATATTCTGTAATGAGAGTCATATCTAACATTCTGTAATAATTTCCAACGATCAATGGAATTCTGTAAACGACGGTTGACAGTTTGACTCCAGGCAGAAGTAAAAGTACCATCTCTGACTCTACAAATAGGAAGAGCAGAGGTTTTAGGGCTTGTCATAGAATAAAAGAATTTAAGAACTGGAAGGAAATCTAAGAAATTATACTGGGTTGGCCAAAAACTCGTATGCTTTTTTCTGTACAATTAGACTCGTTTTTCGTTTTCACCAAGAACTTGATTGATTTGGATATTTTGAGTATACCAGCTGTTTCCTACATGGTATAATGTTGATTCTTCTCAATTCATGTCTCAATTTGATTGCTATCAACTTCAGCTGGTCTCCCGGACTGTGGCGCGTCGTCCAGCGGGAAATCTCCGGCGTGAACCTTCACGAGACTCTCCTGACATGTTTGATCAGCTGCAGCCCCTTCTCCATAGACTGTGCAAATCTTTTCTCCTGTGCATTTTTACCTTTCTCGAAATAATAAAGCATAATATACAGAAAATTTTGCTTATTTTCTCCCATCTTCAATATTAAAATGGCTACACAAAAATTTACCAGTTTTGAAAAGTTTTTTTAAATGCACATGACAGCTGTCACAACGGAATCTAACAGAATTGTTTCAACGAAGTTAAAGACAACTACGCGCTACTAGAGCCGTCATACGGAAAAACCAAATGAACTTTTTGGCCAACGTACTAGAATCCAATCTCACTGTCTTACAAAGACGTTTGGCAGTAAAATGATTCTCCCTAAGTCAAGAACTAATTAGTGAGAGAATTGGGACTACAATTTGGGACTCGTCCTGAGTTTAGTCTTCTTCCAACTACTGAGCATTTGCCTGGGGCCCTTACTCAAAATTCCTGACCCTCTGATGCAACTTTGGGTGGATTTTTGTATCTTAGGCTCATCAACATTTTTCAGAATTCATTTTGGCATGTAAATGACCTCTTGGGTTTTCTTCTCATTCAGAGAACATAATGCCACCTGGTAATTAACTATTAAATTAAGAAGCTAAAGTATTTAAAAAATAAGGGGTGGTATAAGACATTAGGTTATTCAGCTATCAATAAATAACATCTTACCTCATTAAAGCGTTGTACCATTTTGCCCTTTTTTACATCCCAAATAAAAGCACCATTTTGGGAAGTCGCTCCAGCAATGCAATCCAAATCGCCTTAGGAAACAATTTATTAGACATTATATGAAGTGTCTACCACAAATGTGCTTTTCAAAAATGTAGTTTTTGAAAAGGTCAGAGTTGAGATTTACAAAGTAGTTCTTTAAAATGTTTAACATGGGAACTGTCAAATGTATGCAAACTTGGAGAATGCTATGACTGTATCCATCACACAGCTTCAACAATGATCAAAATATGGTCAGCCTCACTTGGTCTACAGCTCCCACTAAGGTTCTTTGCTGTAAACCTCTGACATCACACCATTACATCAAAAAACACTTCAGTATGGATGTCTTCCATTAACATAACTAATCCACCACAGTCACGAGTACGAAAATTGTCAAAAAATTCCTCACTATTATCACATATCCAGTTAGTATTTACTTTTTTATGACCACCTAGTAATTTTTTTGCATGGTTGGGAAAGCATTTATGTGAGCGACACCTATGAAAAAAATCAGTTTCTTTACTAAAAACATAAAACATGCTTTGTTTCTAAGAAATAAAAAAAAAAATCTGTAGAAAGGAAACTGCCACTAAGTTAGCAGGTGGTCAAGGGTTCCAGCAATTTCTGCAAGGTTATCAGAGCAGGGTTTCCTCCACAAACAGGAAGAGTTGTCATCTGCTACCTAGGTGTAAACACAGGGAGGAACTACTCTACGATAAACGATTATAGCTGCTAAAAAGTCCTCACCCTACTTCTAGAATTTTCATTCCGCTCCCCCTTTGGATCCTGAAGTTACTTGGGAAAAGTTCCCAATGTATTTGCACTGTGCTTCTTTTCCTGTGGTAGCTACTCTAACCAGAGAGGACATTATGCAGCCAGCTTTATCCCATTCTGCTTCCATCCATGTCAACCTTTGTTAATCTTTCCAATTTCATCCGTACTTACCTAAAAAGAGCAATCTGTTGGTAACCACATTTCTAAAAAAATCACAGAATTTCCTTCTCCCTACAGTTTTCCCCCCTTGGGGCAAATTCTCAGTGTAGAATGTGGAATGATGCCTCACGTAAGATGAGACCTTCTGAGGATGCGCTGAAACAATGGTCTGCCCCATCCCAATTTCTCCTCAGGGTTTGGGTTTGAGATTTATATGCATTTTGTAGCAGGAAGGATGTCCAGCTAGTGGCTGCCGTGGTCTATGTCTGCACCAGCTGGCTCAGTCGCTCCATCCCCAGCGAGGGGACCTGCTGTGGAGACACACGGGGCCAGGAAACAGGCAGGCGGGCTTCGCAGCCCGACCGACACCTGTTTCCGTCTGGACTCCACCACTCCTTGCTTTGCATAAAACCCTGCGTGAGTTACTCAACCCTCCTGACCTCAGACCCTCTTTCATAAACATTGGCCAACACAATCAACTAGTAAAATAAAGACAGGTGAAGAAGGGAGCAGTAGGAGAACCGTTGAGTTCTCCTCAGTTCTTACTTAGTGAAGGACCAATTTTTTCAATTAGCTTTGTTTCCGAAAAGGCACTAAGTATGTTGTGCTTAAAGGAACAACTACTGGCTGTAAATAGTGAAAGCAAAGCCTTTTCCTAGACCTCCTCGGAGGAGGAAAGGAGCGCTACATAAAAAAGTGGTGGACTCTTAGCCTTTCTGTACGGTGGGCCTTTCTGGGTCTGATTACTCTGGTGTTCGACAGACAGAGCCACCTGCCTGCCTACGTGAAGGGTTACCCATAAAATTCCAAGGGGTCCTCAGATCCTCTGAAGAGATCTAAAGTCGAGAGCCCATAAATTCCAGGTTAAACATCCCTGTCCATAAGATAAGGGGGCAAAAAGCTACATTCCAGTCACGTGGGTTACAGGTAGGGTTTACATGAATATTTTACTAGTAGGACAAATACATAAAGATTACTTCCTTATTCTACATACTCTATAGAGTGAGATTATTTCAAATATGTACAATTATTTATTACAGGCAAGTAATATTTAGGGAGATGATGCCGGAGGTTCCACAGGACACCCCCGTTTCTGTAAAGGAAAGTGTAAAGGTAGCAGCATCTCTCTGAGATCAAAGACAGGACCCTATCATGACGTAAAAGTTCTTCCCTATCACAAAGGTGGGACTGACAGAGAATTAGTCACATGGTCACAAGTGAACTGTGACGATACATAATGGTTCATATGTACAAAATAGCTATATTAGGGAAAGATATGTACTAGGACCTTTAGAAAATAAATTTTTAATTTTTACATATTTGATTCACATGAATATTTTAAGGAAAGCTTTCATGCAAAATGTGTGATACTGTTAAAGGCACAGCCATACAGATGTAGCTAAAACCAGATGGGCCACAGTCATCCTGACTCACGGTGGCTTTGCCACGTGATTACGTCATATAAAAGGGCCCAGAAGCCAAAATGCCTGTGCGGGAAGTCTGTTCCAAAACCCCACAAAGCTGATCCAAAAAATACGTCATTACAAATCTGCCTCTATAAGCCTCTGGAACAAGACGGCATTGATGGGAAGAAGATAATGACAATGAAAATAAAAGCTAGTAAAGTCATTGAATTGTAGCCCTGATTTCAATAAAACACTCCTTACCTGGAGCCCAGGAAAGGGAATAGATGACACCCTCGTTTCCCGGGGAAGTGTGCACTGCCGTCAGCGTGTTCACATCCCAGACTTTGATGGTGCCATCAAACGAAGCAGTTGCTAAGAGGCTGGGGTCAGCAGGTTTGAATTTGCAATCGAAGATGGTTTCCACGTGTCCCTAGGAATATAGCAGGACAAGGCACAGCTACAGAGGGGCCTTCACGATGTTAATAAGCAAACCATAATGTATGAGCTGGTTGAACCATGTACTTTGGCTTCCAATGTGAAAGCAAACATAAAGGCAAGAAAAACCACAAAACTGGATCCGCCGCGGTGGCTGAAAGATCTCTGTGCCGTTACTACCATACAAATTGGTGTTGACCTAGCTTTTAATCAACCTCAGTCCCTTCAATCGGCAACTAAATACGGAGGTGTTCAAAATCTAACTTTCAACTTCAATGAATATATTTTCTCATTATTTACCATATACAGAATACTAGGCTAGAAATTTATGACACAACTACTTATGAATAGTTGTTATGTCATTCTGTAGTATAATAAAAGGCCAAGATAAAACTGAAACTAAAAGTCCTTTAATGCAAACATTCCCTTTTGGATACCAATGATACACTCCAAAAGAACATCACAATTGTAACAGAAAGAAGAAGAATTGCATGGTCTCAGGTTTAATGAGTCTTGCTCCAAAATTGCCTGGCAAGTTTATTCTTTGGAATGACGACCCTTGCTCCCATGCACGGTGATGTGGATCCCAAACATCCCACAAACTGAGACGTGGGATATACAGATTTATGTGAGCAACTACTTGTGAAGTGGAAACAAATCACCACGTGCCTGTGGGAAAAGCTGGTAAGAATCTAACGCAAGTAGCCAGAGGTACCACTCGTCACCTCCCCCAAACTAGGACACGAGAACTGAAACTCCTACTCCAAGCTGCAGAAATGACAGTGTGCTGGGACCTGGGAGAGAATTACTTAACACAAGGACCGGGAGGCGCCTTCCGAGTCCTGTGTTCTCAGCAACACCTGAAGCACTGCCCACAGGAAGCCACACAGGGCTGCAAGGGCTCCTCTCAGGAGAGGAGAGGAGAAGCTTTGGAGTCACCCAGGTCGGGGAGAGCCTGGTTCAGCCGCAGGGTCGCCCGGCCGGAGCTGGCCCCGTCCTCACGTCCAACGCTAAGAACACACTATGACAGGGACTGCCTGCGTGTGCATTTTTCAATGTTAGTTCGTGGCGATGCTTTCAAATTTTATTTTGAAATTTGAAAAATCATACAGCAAGAACTAAATTGCAAATATTTCTTCCTCATCTTCTTATCAGGAGGAATGTAGGGATGTAGGGACAATTTTAAAGCGTTTTTCTTCATTTTAATCAAGCAGCCATTCATGTGGAAGTGCACCTTTTAGAAAGTATATGAATAGGATTTTTCTTAACCCATGTAATTTGGAATCTTTGGAGATGCTTTATGCATACAATATCAGAGTCAGATGTTTCTTCTGGAAACATTTCTAGTCATCTCGATTTTGGGTCGATGTTAGGGATAAGAGAAATTACAAGGAAAAACTCACTGTCCCTTCTGACTGACAGGCACTTGCTCATTTAGAGATGAGAACAACAAAGCTTGGAGTAACTGGCAGACATGGACTTGTCCTTCCTTCTAAAAAACTATTCTGTTCCTCATTTTGCTTCCCAAATATAGCACAGTAATGTAGTTTTCCAATGCTATATGAAGGATTGCCATGGTCCACCCCAAAATGGATGGGACTATTACCGACCAGGCAGAACAACCATGACAAGCGAGACACAAACATTCCAGAAATTTAATGTTTAAAATTGAAAGAATTTTAATGGTTTGGTCATCATTCTATCCATTCTTCGAAAATGTTTTAGCCAACCAAGATGAAGCCCTAAAACACGATTGGTTACAAAAATATATGTTAACGATATAAATATGTAAGTAAAAGTAAACATCACGAGCTTCACAAAGTCAATGTGTCTGAAAGAAGGGGCAAGCCCCGACATACCATGTCCCTAAGGAAATCCCACTTCCTGGCTCCCAGATCGTACAGGCCAACGCCGCCGTCCAGGAAACAGCACAGGGCGTGACCGGGCGGCAGGGAGAAAGCCCGGCTCGGAGTGTGCGCTGTGCGGGGCACCGCCTCGCTGGTGGAGGAGGTGTAGTGATTTTTGGTTGGAGGCTGGGTTGAAACTGAAAAAGAAAAAAGAAGTCAGCAGGAAAACACACAGGCCCACGGCCTCCCATATGCTGGAATGAACCCACGGGGCTTAATTTACAAACTAACATATATGTATAAATTACGTATGTGTAACAAATGACATACAATTTATACACTCGTTTATAAATTAATAAATAAATAAATAGATGCATAAATTCATAAATAAAGACAAACCCTTTGTTTTCTTTTACCCAGAAATAGCCACATTTTCTGCCACAGGCGTGCTTCGGCAGCTTGGCCAGAACAGAGGGTGGGGCAAAAGTAAGCCTATAGTCATTCGTATGGAAAAATAATGCAATCATTAATAAATATTAACACGAGGATAAACTCTGCGTTTCGTGTACTCACGACTGTGAACCTACTTTTGCCCCACCCTGTATATATGAGCACAAATACACGAAATTGGATAGTATTTTGCACAGAGGTACAGAAAAGTGCCAGGACAGAAAAATGGATGAAGACTCGAGTGTGAGGAATCACACTATGTTGTGAATATTTGGTTTTTTATCTCCCTGTAAATTAAGGCACAGAACGATTATTTCTGATGTGAATCTTCTTTCAGAATCTTGATATATTAGCTTATGTCCCCCTCTACATACGCAAATACATGTGCATGTGAATTTTTTCCTTTAAAGCTCATAACTCTCTTCACTAAGTGCCAATCCAATGAAAAGAAGTACTTTTGAGATTCCATAATTCGCTCTAATTTAGCACCCAAACTAAGAATCATGATTGCGACACACATTTGCATCTTAACTTTTCTTCCTTCTTCCTCAGGTTTACTTCTGCTGTTCATATGCTTCCGTTTCCCCAACTTCCGGTTACATAAGCACCCCACGTTTAGTTATTTTCTGTATATTCATCTCATATTGTGCCTTCTTGCAAGAAGTTTTTCCTTAGAACATGAATACTCTTTTGCAAACGTAAATCAAAATAATGACACCACTGTAAATTATCAGACCAATCTACATTAATTACATACTAGAATATAGATAAATCTTCCCTGATATTCTTTTTTTAGTATAGATCTTTTTTTTAAATTCAAATCTAATAAAGAATTCCTTATTGCATTCACTTGGATAACACTCATTCTTCAGAATCTCAGAATGACAGGAAGTCCACACTGGGATGAACTACCCACTAATAACAAATTTCATTTGATTCCATGAAATTTTGTCAACAACTAGATTAAAATTAATATGATCCATGACTCATTTTTCTAACATTTTAATTTACTGACATTATGAGTTGTTTTGAACTCTTTATGTACCTAATTCACTTCTTTTTAAAAAGAATTTGGAATGTCTATTTAAAATCTTCATTTTCACATAGTTTTTCTTATTCCACACTTCTGTCACATTAAAAATGTGGTAAAAAAACTAGACATCTAGCAATAGATTACCTGAAAGGAATTACTCAAAAATGCCAAGATTGGTATCTGCTTCTTTATATTTTATGGTTTTTCTCTAATGAGCGGGGGTTACTTTTCTGATATGAAAAAAATATGAACGAAGAGAATCTGTGATATGTCAGTCATCCCGTGGCATGAATGTTCATAGCAACTAAACAGAGAAACAAATAAGTACAAAAAATTGCAGGATATGTGAACAACACACCAGCTTCCAGAATGTTAATTCCCAGCCCTGACACCCCTAGAACCCCTAGTTCCCAGGGTTTAGAAGGCTTGGGGCGCCACAGAAAAGGTGAAATGGTGCGGCCTCCTGGTCCTTAAACACATATACTGTCCAAGACTATTTTTTAAAATTTGCTTTTCAGTAGCATACGGCATTTGATATGTACCTATCATTATATCACTCATGTATTTAAAGCAGCAAATACAATATTTTAAAATATTAAACTTTGTTGATACTTTCACTTACATTTTTTTCTTGGAGGAGAACTAAGTATATGTAAGCAGTGAAATCCTGTTTTCTTTAATTTAAAATTATCAATAGGTGTTGTTCTGGAAACACTCCAAATGCGTAAAACACCTACTTGAGAATCTAGTCAGGAAAAGAAGCATTCGATTAACAAATTTTATTTGAAATGTAAAATGTCCAGACATAAAAGTAACGGAAAACTTCAACTTGCAAGACTCCCTACTAATGGGCATTCTTCGAACAGCAAGATTGCACAATTACACAATCAAGGAAACAGCGAAAGCATTACTCAACCTCAGCGTGTTCGGCATGTTTTATTAGTTGCTTCTGTTCCAAATCCTTTTCTAGGGTGAGAAGCTGCCTTCTGTGGTGCTTTGCCCACAAAGATCACATGACGAGTTGATCACAGAAAAGCATCCCACTGACCCACGTGCTCTAGGAAAACCAGGCACTGAGAACTTCCCACCCCAGCATTCAATGATCCTTCCTCGTTAGAATGTTCATAAACTGCCCCCTTGCTAGACTTTAAACTTGCTAAAGGATGCCTAATGAAGCTGAAGCCAGTTGGAAGCCCCTCCCTTCCAAAAGTCCTACCTTATAAGCTACTCGGAAAGCAATCGGGCGGTTCCACAAATCATGGCGCTACAACACGACGCAGCAATTGCACCCCTACCAATATCCCCCACAAAACTAGAAACACGTCCACACAAAAACCTGCACATAAATGTTCCCAGCAGTGTTATTCATAAGAGCAAAAAATTAGCACAAAGCTAAACGCCTACCCACTGATAAATAAATAAATTCTGGTGTATCCTCACAATGAAACACGATTAGCCCATAAAGAGCAATGAAGCACTCACACACCCAACGACACGGATGAACCTCGAAAACTTTACGCTGTCCAAGGAGCCAGGCATAAAATGCCAAATACTGAGTCACTCGATTTCTGTGAAACGTCAAAATCCGCAGAGACAGAATGTAGATTAGCAGTTTATGCACATGCGTGTCCCCTGGGGGGTGTGGGGAGGGGGTCACAGAGAGCGACTGCTAGTGGGTACACACAGAATGTTCTGGAATTAGACAGTGGTAAAGGTTGTACTACTTTTGTGACTATAGAAAACACTCAACCATACACTTTAAAGTGGTGAATTTTATGGTACGTGAATTTTATCTCACAATAATAATAAGAGCAATATAAAAATTCTTATGTCTGTCATTAATTATATCATGTGAAATTAAAGGCAATTAAAATATATAAGAATCTGTCCCCTGGTTGACGTGGCTCAGTGGATTGAGTGCTGGCCTGTAAACCAAAGGGTCAACAGTTTGATTCCCAGTCAGGGCACATGCCTGGGTTATGGGCCAGGTCCCCAGTCGGGGGTGGGGGGACGCAGGAGAGGCAACCACGCAAGGATGTTTCTCTTCCTTTCTTTCTCCCTCCCTTTCCCTCTCTCTAAAAATAAATAAATAAAATCTTTTAAAAAACTCTTTATTTAAAAAAAATCTGTCTACTTCCTTATGTAATATAAGTGCTTAACATAGTAAAATTTCTTTTTCTTGTTACTTTGCTTTTTCAACCACAGTTTACATTCATACCATTCTGCACCAGCTTCCGAAGTTCGGCAACATGGCAGGAAAACCATGCACTCTAGAGAGTGGCCCCTGCCGCCCTGAGCAGCCACCTGGCCCCGTGCCCCGTTACCCCGCATTGCTGGTAATATTCCCTACGCTGCACTCCGCATCTCCGTGGCTGTTCTGCAGCTGCCAGTTGGTACTGTTCCACCCCTTCACCTTTTCCACCCAGCCCCCCAGCCACTCCCCTTGGACAGCCGTCTGTGTGTTCTCTGCATCTATGGCTCTATTTCTGTTTTGTTTATTTTGTTCATTCAATCCTTTATATAAGTGAAATCCCATAGTATTTGCCTTTCTCTGACTGGCTTATTTCTCCAGGTCCATCCATGCCATTGCCAAAGGGAAGCTCTCTTTCTTTTTTACGGCTGTATAGTATTCCACTGTGTAAATGTACTACAGTTTCTTCATCCACTCATCTACCGATGGGCACTTGGGCTGCTTCCGAATCTTGGCTATCATAAATAACGCTGCAGAGAATTTATTTTAAAATGCAAAGAGGATAAAGACTCTGCCTTTTATTTCATACTGAGGGAGTACAGGAAGTGTTTAGACAGTAGCTGATGGCACTGTCTCTTGAGAGACGTCTTTTTGAGCCTCCGTAAGTAGTAAAAGCAGAGCCCTTCGATTTCTAATCACCGTTTTAAATTCCCGCATCGTCCCGCCCCACGTCGTTGCCTGGCTTTGCTCACTCTCTGTTGATGGGGAAACCAGGAAGGTGCATCCTTTCAACCTGCGGTGACACATTCCAGGTCTGCCTAGGCCTCGCCGGTCACTGATGCCAGAATTACCGGTAAGGCTGATAGGCCTCCCACCCAGTAAACTGTTCTTTTCAGTTCTTTTAGTCAGTCCTTCTCCTCTCGGCCTGCCATGCCCGAAAGGGAACTGTCTCTGTCCTCTGTCCACATACAAACTCAGACGTGCACACATGGATGCACATGTATATTCCAATTTATTACCAGAAGCCTGGACAACGGGGCCTTAATTTCATTTTTATTTGTTATTATGATAAAGATACACAGCATAAATAAAAGTCAACTAGGCATTTACAATAACAGGTGATACTGTTTGTACAAAAGTAACAAATAAAAGGGCATAATTTTCCTGACTGAATTAAAGAACAAACACATGTAACATGCCGGGGACCAGGGTTCACGTACCTCCAGTTACAAACATCCCAGGGGCACTGGGGACCCAGGCCAAGCAATGCGCCGAAGCCACTGCACTGGGACAGGTAAACGTCGTGATGCAATAAAGCGCTTCCGAGTCCACCAGCCGGATTCCGTAGCTCACATTAGCCACCAGGAGGTAATCAGTGGACAGCGGGTCCCATTCCAGGGCTATGACGGGGTCCTCCTCGTCTGGCCCTTCAAGGAATTCAGGCCTCAGGACGTGTTTCTGACTTTTAGTACCTAATAACACATGAAGATGACGATTTTAAACAACATTCTCAAAAAAAGATCAATAATTGAGAAGATACCAATTTTCTCCTTGCACAGCACTGAGCTCCGGGAGTCCTGGGAACGGAAGGCTGGTAGTTCCTGCAGAAGTTACGCTGGACCTGTGAGTGCAAATTAGAGTGTGTCCGCTTGGTGAAATCAAACTGCACTGTTTTGCTTTGGCACTCCCCAGTATCTGGAATGTTTTTCCTGTTTGTTACTGAAAAGCTGCAAGAAAAAGACACCTAAATAACACACATGACATTGTCAGCAACTACATTTCACTGAGTTACAACAGTATGAGGAAGAGGCTTAACCAAAGGAAGAGCATAGTGTTGTGATTAAAAGTGCAGCGTTTGTAGGGGCGGCCTGCGTTCCAGCCCTACCTAGTTCCACTTCATAGCTTCCTGTTCTTGGATAAGATACTTAATCTCTGTGTGCTCAGGTTTTATTTTTACAATGGAGAGCATAATAATACTTACCGTGTCGAATTTTTTTAAAAGATTAAATGTCAGTTGCTTAAAGAACTTAGAACAGCGGGGCACATTATAAAGAGCATTATCAATATTTACTTCCACCCCTTTCTCGTCCATTGCGCCGTGTGTCATAACCATGACTCACTCCTGACTACCAGGATGAAGAGGTAGGCAGGGAGACAGGGAGATACAGCAAGTGGAATTAAACGAAGCAAAGGATCGTCAAACAACCCTCTGTTCCTTCCAAACGGAATGCGCAGCGCGGGCAACGGGGGAAACAGTGCTTCTGCCGAGGTGCCACAGGGGGGCTCCAACGAGCAGGTCCTCTCGTTCCCAAGAGAAAGGCAGTGAAACACCACCGAGTTTACAGACTACACCCTGAACGGAAAGCATCCATTATTGCTAAGTGTTCTAAACTTTAAGAGGAGTTATTATTTAACAAAATAACACAACTGAAAGATGCCACAGCTGTGTCCGCAATGTCAGGAGTACACGCTGTTTTTCAACCCATCAGATTATAACAGCAGACAAAACGGATTTCCTTGGGTCTATAAAATATTGTAAAATCAGTTGAAAGCCTCCTAGCTTGCGCCTTGACATTAAATTCGCCAGAATATAATATTATTTAAATATAACGTTGGTCTTAAATAGGTAGTATTTTATTTAGAAGGTATGCATATATCATCCCAGAAAGAGCATGAGAGGTTTCTTTTCTTTGGATTTGTCGAGTTTTTACTGTAACCATCAAGGAAAATGAGTTTGCTTCTTCCTTCCCAAAACAAAGGTCTTGTAAATTGCTATTTGTTATAACAAACAGTAATGAATATTAAATAGTGGATCATTACAAGGCAAAAAGAGGTAGAAAAATGATTTAACCTAAATTGTACCAGTTATTTCTTAAGTCATTTTTAGGTATGTGCATGTGCCAGTTAGTATGTATGACTTGTTGAAAATATTCCAGCATGTAAAAAAATAACAACAGCAATGCAAAACATGATAAAATTTGAAATGCAAATGTTATAATATGTAAATCATGTTGCTTTAAAGCCCCATGCTTAATCAAAATGGTAACAAGTCATAGCCACTGTGTTCTATCTGGTATCAATGTTTTTGTTATAAAAGATAGAAAATGAAACTATGAAATTTAAAGCCAGTCATTAGAATTATGACCGATAATATTTTATATATGTTATTTATATATGTTATTTACTTTGCTATTATTTATATTCTACTTTATTACACAAATATCAAGCACCTTGTGTTGTCAGGTAAGGACAAAAGCATGTAAGTTGATAAGATGAGGTTGACAATTTTTGGATGAAAAACAAAAACTGGGCCAAAGAAAAAAGGGTCTGAGAAATAAAATAATGAGGGTGATGTATAATTCAAAGAGCTGTTGAAATTCTGATTTTGAAAGGCAGTGGCTAAAGCAAATTGGAAAGAAATCATGAAAGATTGCATAACAGGAAAAATAAGACAAAATGACACAGAGAAACGTGTACTGAAGAGAAGCACAACTTTTCCTAGAACTGAGACCGGAAATGCATGTCTCCTATGTGTTTTCAAAAGGGGACACAGTATTACACAGAGATAGTGTCACCAACAACATATCTAAATAAAACAATGCAAATTTGATAATACCCACCCCAGGGGCAATGCCAAAGTCAATTCAATTAAAATATTTCTGTTGTGAAGATTTAAAAAAAAATTGTCTGCTGATCTGGCTTCACCTGAGAATATAACCTGAAATAGTTAAAGCAATGGTCTTCAACATTTGTGGCCCTGGGGCCCTCCAATCATAGGAGAATTTTTACACGAACACCCAGCGTGTGACACAGAATGAAGTGGTGCTTTTCAGACTGACCGGGAGCAGCAGCCAAAAACCAGTTGGGTCGCCCCCAAGCCTTCCTACCCCGCGCCCAGTAAACTCATGAATATACAAACGTGCTAATGAGCTCACAATTCAAAAATCACTGCTTTAAAATAACGGGCGAACTGCCTTATTGCGGCAGTCCTCCGTGAGTATTTTTCTCTTCTTCCAAAGGAGATAACCGTGGAGAGCAGAGAGCTTGAGGTCATTGTCACCAGCGAAAACCCAGAGGACAGAAACTCTGTGCCGTTACAGAGACTGAACCACCGTGGTGCCAGCCAGTCATGGGCGAGGTGGGTCTGGGTGCTTCTCTGGGAAGGTGGAAACCCTAACACCGCCAGGAGCGATGCCAACACCCCAAAGCTTCCAATGCACAGGGCTGTCTTCAGAATCAAAAAGCAGTTTTGTCTTCGTGGCCCATTAGTTCTTGTATCTGCAGGAAAACACCCCGCCAGACTATACCTTCCCTAACGGCTCGTGCATGAATTCTTAAAAGCCCTATGCCATAAAGGAGATCGAGGAGTCTGTACTGGGTCCTTAGGGGTTGAATCGTGTCCCCCCAAAAGATGTTGGGGTCTTAGTGCTTAGTGTCTGTGAAGGTGACTTTGTTTGGAAATAAGGTATCTGCAGATGGCCAAGTTAAGATGGGGTCATTAGGGTGGACACTAATCCAGTACGACTGTGCCCTGATGCAAAGGGGACAAGGGGACACAGAGAGACACCTACAGGGAGGAAAAGACCGCACGGAAACAGGCATAATGCTGCCACAGCTGAGAGAGAGAGATGGGCGTGGGCCCTTTGCCGGTGCCCTCAAAGGCCCTCACTGACAACTCGATTTTACACTTCTGGCCTCTAGAATTGCGAAGCAGTAGAGTTCTTAGCACAAGGTAACATTTTTTCTTTATCTGCTTTTTCTTTTCGTTGTACCTACGTGAGATGATGAAGGCTAACTGAGCTTACCATGTCATTCCACAATGGATGTGTGAAACCACTATGCTGAACACCTTCAATGTACCGAGGGATGCTTGTCAATGACACCTCAGCCGCACCGGGAGAACGTTTGCTGCTCTAAGCCACCCAGCCTGTGGGGCCCGGCTGGGGCAGGGCCAGACACACATGGGCGGGTCCAGAAAAACAACACTTGATGGCGTGGGTGCAGTTGCCCAAGCTACTTTGTTTAACAGCTGGAAATTAAGTTTTGGGGGAACAATGGCCTCTCCTGGAAGTCGCACAGGTCAGCCTGTTGAAACAGTGGTTTCTGGCGAGACCAAAGCCTAGGAAAGTGGAAAGCGAAGGCGGCGTCACCCCTCCATACCCGCCGTGCGGCCAAATAAGCACACGACACCTCAGCGCTTTCTGTCTTAGAGACAACGACAACGTCCCCGTGGCTAATGGTTGTAACTTTTAGGCAAAAGTGCCCAACAACAGTAGTAAAGCAAGAAAAGAAAGCCCTCGCCAATGAAAAAAAGATGGCCACAACGACAACTTACAAACTATGAAAGGCATCTGGAATGAAATACGGAGATGGCCACAGTGGCGAAGGACGAAACGTGAAAGATCCCTAGGATGGAGTGCGGACCCAGAAACAGCCAAGCTCTCATCGGCCTCCTCAGAGCTCTGCACTGCTGATTCCTCACGAAGAAAGCGTCCCAGTCCTTATGAGAGCTCTGGGAGCAGTTGGCCAAGGGGCAGAAGTCGGGGCTGTCCCCGCGTACACCCCAGTGGGCAGAGAGGTAAGAGGAGGGACCTCAGAGCACACAGCCATCTTCGCTGTCCCAAAATTACCTCCCTGGGACTGGGGAGGCCAGCAGAGATGAGGTACAGGAGGGGGGTGACTTGTAGTTACCAGATCAAAACAGAGGGAGTCTGTATATTCCGCCACTTAGCTGTAAGTCTTAGTGACCAACTCCGCAAGAGAAGCGGCTCCCAGGACAGAGGCTGGGCGGAGGTGTTTGAGACAACAAATCCAAATGCAGCAAAACGCAGTCACAGACCCCTCCCACGCTCACCTAAAACAAAGGGGTGACAGTGTCCCCATGTGAAATCAGGAACCAGAATGGAGGAAGAGTTGCGGACAAAGAGCAGAGAGGGGACGTGGTGAACAAGGGTATGTATATTTATTTTTATCTTTCTAAAAAATGTAAATAATAGATACATCCTGTTCACAATGTGTTTAAGATAAAACTGCCCTACTCTATCGATGTTTTAGATGTCTTTTTTGTTTAACTTTAGAAAGATCATTCCCTGAAGAAAGATTTATTTGAATTTTCACAATTTCTTGTGTTCAATATTGACTTATTTTTTCTCCTGTTAGCTCCAAGGAAATTGAATGTAATATGTTTTGGGAAGGTGAGTGATCCTGATGCCGAGAAGCAGTCATCTGTCCGGTGAGCCGACCAGAAGTCACACGCAAGGACACAGACGCCGGGAGCTAACGGCACGTTCCTCAAATGTCAGTGGGACGTTCTTCTAAGCGGAGAGCTACTTGGGGAATTTTTCTATTTTTTCACTGTACATTTTGTTATTGTTTAAAATTTAAAAAGAAACAAACTGATTTCTCAGACCCTTTCATTCAGCCAGTTAATGAACTAATGGGGTCTGAAGAGTCATTTTTCTTTTCCATGCCCGGATCAAAGACTAGGGCGTGTGGCCCCCGAACCACGCGGTATCCTACACGCGGGTGGGAAAATATTTTTGAGTGGTGAGACATTATGTATTCCAGCTCTATATCCTTATTCATTCAGGTCATTTTCCTTGTAAGTGTGCAGAAATAAAGACTTGACTTAAAAAAATAAAAATACGGGACAAAAGACCGCTTTGGGTTAAATCAAAGTAAAACTTGTGCGACTGAGATAAATGTATTACAAAGTCTCATAAATAAATTTACTTCAAATGATTATTTGGAATCAGGGCAACACCGCATAATGTTTGCGCAGCTATCATTTTAAAATTAAAGTGCTGTTACCTTTGGCTTTATGCTGCATAAATAGGAAATTATACATGCTAAGAAAAATAGAAGTTAAGAGCTTTGGCTAATTCCATTCTTACCTGGTTGCAGAATTGATAGGCTTCCGTCCATATGACCAAATGCCACTTTCCCCTTTTTCTGGGTGTGCCATCTGAACACAGAGATGTCCGACAGGAAGCTGTGGGCGTCTCTGTGCACGGTCACTCCGCTCTCGGGCCCTGAGGTGGCCCAGACGAACAGCGGGCCCCGGCGGGAAGTGAAGGCCACAGTGTCACCCGCATTCCAGCACCAGCTAAGAAAGGCAGGCGTCCCTGGAACCGATTTAACATGGGTACATGACAGAGCAACCCGGCAGCAGGCTGTACCGTTAAATTACATTTGCACTGTAAATTTCTAAAAAACGAGTATGTTCGTTATTAAAAAAAATATTACCTTCTTACTTGGGATATGGATTTTGAAAGTTATCTCTAAGACCACTGGGAATATATGTGGGGTATTTCCATGATGAAAGGAATAGTACTGATGTGATCATATGCTTCCTATATTCAAAGGAATTTATAGAGATTTTTTTTCTCAGAAAACTTTATGCATATTAAAGCAATTGCTTTTTATTGGGTTTTTGTGTGTTAAGACCTGCTCTAAGTAGTCTAGGTTAGACAGCTGAGCATGGGGTACAATTCCTGCTTTAAAGGGTCTTAAATCAGAAGTGGGGAGATAAGGATTAAATGTATAAAAAATAAAATGTTACTATAAGGATTTAATAACAATAAAATTAATGCTACAATCCACATCTTATCAGGACTTTAGATTCAAATCTTAGCTTTCCCTCAGATGAACAAAGCAAGGCCACTTTACTTCTCGAAACCTGTTTCCTTATCCATAAAACAGGTATAACTAAAATTAAAAAAAAGAAATATACTATTGTATGTAAAAGTCCCTTTTAAACTCTGAGACAAAATACAAAAGTGTAAGTCTCTTCACTGTTATTTTAATAGAATAGATCCTAAATAAAATGTTATGGTAAATTTATGTCCCAAGACAGAGACTGTGGCCCTTCCAGCACAGATACACTCTCAATTGCAGCACAATCATCAAACTGAAGATGCTTATCAAATCATGTGGAACTGGCACCCAAGAATCTATTTTTAACAATCTTCTCCAAATGATTCAATGTGGGGAAGGGTTTGTGAACCACAGGGCTACTGTCCTGGGAAGTAAATGGGATTTGAATGATACCTTGAGGGAGCAATAGAGTTTAAACCAATGAGATGAGCACTATTTCCCAGGAATAGGAAATGATATAAACAAAGACACAGAGTCAAAAGTTGTTTATTGACAGTAAAATCATTCTGTGCCTATAATGTGCGGAGGGGCAGAAATTGGAAACTGAATGTCTAGTTCAGGGCCTGACACGTAACGGGAACTCCCGAAGTTTTATTGAATGAATGAAGAATGAGTGAATGAATATGTAAATAAGGTCAGTCAGAGAGCTGATGTGGTTTTAGGACACATCAACAAAAGTAGAATTTGCCCAATTAGGGATAAGATACTCTGAGTGGATTCAACCACCATGGCATGCTTGAAGAAACCGTTGGAATGCTGGTTCTCTGAACGTGTATTTCAAGAAAGGCAGCGAGGAGAAGGGGGCCGAGAAACACTGGCATATGGTTACAACAGAGAACGCTACTATGGTGGCATAGTATTTGCAAGCCCTTCTAAGGGCTCTATAAATACTAATTCACTCAGTTCTCCCAACGAGATTCTGAGATAACTAGGACGTTTCACTATCTGCTGTTATTAACAGTTTGGTGTTCTATAAGGATAATGTGATGTTTCTCAAGGTGGTGGTAATTTTAATATTTTACATTTAAATAAATTAATACTCATTTTCCTTCCAATTAATTTTTTGATTATTAGGAAAAAAATAATGATGAAGTTAAAAAAATAGTTGCATGTTCAAGTTCAACTGCTGGATGTGGAAATTCTAATATTAAAACATTGATATGCAAACTTCTACTTTGCTTACGCTGAATCCCAGAAAGAAGGAAACAAAGTCTAAGACATTTCAAGGGGATTATTTAAAATGAAAATAACCAAAAATATTTATAATATTTTTTTGCAAATAAAATATCGAAGTTTTCAATCTTCAAATTAAGAAGATATTTAGAAATAGCATGAAGAACTTACTGATAATAAGTTTGAATATTTCAGAGAAAGAAAAGATGTAAATCTGATTAAAATCATTACCCAAATTATTTAATCACTCTACACATGTTAATGAAGGGTCTTATTCGTGCATTCAGTGGCACGGGGAGCTATGGTACACACACTGGTCAATGAGAAACTCTTCCACCACCAACAGACGTGACGCGTGTGGTGTCTGGTGACAAAGCAGTGGATAAACCAGGTGATGATACAATGGTGACAAAGCAGTGGATAAACCAGGTGATGATACAATAGTATGCTGTCTAATCTGTACGTTAGCATAACATTTAGATAACATGTTATTATGCACTTACAGTCTAATGCAGATTTTGCACAAAAGCTTTATGAGAACAATGACATTGTACAATGTTCTTAGTTTATTTCACATAAAATGTGGAAAGAATTTTAAGGAGTATTTATTGTTATTTAAAATTAATTTCACACAAAGCTAGATTTAAGGTATTGGGAAAATATGCTGTTTATTCATATAAAGAATACTGGAAAATCTTGTAGGATTTGTGGTTGATGGAGAAACACACATGACCAGGAAAACATGCAAAATCTTGGTTGAGGCTTATCAATTTCTTTTATATATCACAAAGCTTGTATCAGAAGTAAGTTGGCTTTTTCTTATTGATGTATTGAAAACCTGAAGGAACACTGTTACTTACACTGATGGAAGCTCACTGAATGGTTGACTTTTAAAAATATTTTGCTCACAGAGTGCAGCAAACCCCTAATACTGAATTTCGCCGGTTGTTGCAACTGAAAATAAGGGGGATGTATGAAACTGGGAATAAGATCCATTTTTCTTGTTAAAAATTAACCTTGTTTGGAAAAATATTTTTAAGATAAAATTTATGTAACAAAACTGGTAAATTTTCCCAGTATTTTCAACATTCCTAATGACCTAAATTGGAACAGACAAGAAAGAAGCAATAAACGAAATACATTGAACATATCCAAAGGTTCCAGAAGGCGTTCTTATTATTTTGGAAGCTAGATTTAAACATCCTCGCCTATACCCTCAACATGGTTACTACCTACCGAAAGGAGTACTGTAAGACAATTTTGAACGCAATAGTGAGATTGTCGCTTCTTAGTTTTCTACGTCAAAGCTCTCATCAGTATTCTTGAGGGAGGAAGTTGAATATGGAAAATATATCTAGCAGCTTTCAAGGCCGTAACCACTCGTTGCGCTACACCTGGTGCTCAAAAAGAGATCGGAGTACTGTGCTCCTTAATGCAGAATAATGATTACTTAACTTCATCGCCATTACAGGGCATGGTTGCGGGGAGAAAGAATGTAGTGGTCATTATACGACCCACTAGGACCCACTGTGCAAACTAAGACTGTCTACCCTGACCTAATCAAAAATAAAGGAGAGAAGTCAGTTCAGCAGGACACTAAAGATACATATAATACTGCCCTGGTATGTTTCACATGGGAATAGAGTAATAAATAGGCAAGGGCAATAGTCTCTTTAGGCAAATCTTATCTAAAGGTTGCGGGTTCGAACGCCAGCAGGGCACACACACAAAACCACCACTGAATGCATCGAATAATTAGGACAACAAAGCAATGTTTCTCTCTCTCTCTCAAATCGATAAATAAAAATTTTTTTAAATAAAATCTTATCTAGTTATTATTTTTATATGTATAAGCTGGGAACCAAAGTAGGTTTACAGTTGTGAGTACTACAGTTTATTTTTGTATTATTATTTATTCATTATTATATTATTTTTCAATCTGAAGGACTGTAAACCTATTTTTGCCCCACCTTTTATTTAAAAGTTTTTTGTGTTATATTTAAACACTAACAAAATTATTTGGTATTTACTATATGTTGCATTGACCAGTGTACCAAGCATAATTATGTCATGACATTTTGTTTGAGTTTTGCACACACGCAGTGAGTTGTGATGGGAACTGTATTTCTTACATAGTTTACCATTAGTGAGTTTGACTACTTTAAAACCTGAGCTAATTGAAATAAAATATTTTGTTTATTGAAATAAAAATACTGCATTCCGTAAAATAAATCCCAGTTACATATGTACCTTTTGTATTGTTGAGTTTAGCAATGACCTTCTGTTCTGCAACATTCCAAATGATCACTAAATTTTCAGCACTGCCACTCACAAACAGGTCAGGGTTATGTGGACACCAGGAGATAGCTGTGATTGTTTTCTTATGTTCAGACATAATTGAGTGGAGTTTAAATTCATTATAACGGTGATCCAACTGAAAAAGATACATAAATAAAACATTTCAGTGCTTCTTCTTAGATCACACATTTTCCATTAATCACATTATGTTTTAAAAGCTACCTACATGAAAATTAGCACACCTAATAACAAAATATGAACACATTTCAAGCCTTGGTCTACTTTCAGGCATATTCAGTCAACTGAAAAAAGAACTATTTCTGAAAAAATATGAGAATTGAAATTAAACACACTGATTTTAAGAACAACTAAAAGTAAATGATATATATTTACATATGCACAATAATTGAGTTTTATTATATTTTCTATAGCCATATCTATTTATGAGGAAAATACCCTTGATCTGAAAATACTTTTTTCTGCAATTTGTCACTTACATTTGAACAAAAAAAAATTTAGGTTCAATAAAACAACTGCTCATGATCACATTTTAAGATGTTCAAAGTTTGCAATGATGGACCCATTGAATGTTACTGCTCTTTGGATGGGGCATTAGATTGTGTTCTTAGATATAAGTGGACAAAGGGAATCACCTAATTTTCCTGTTTCTTTTGTAAATGTGCCATTCATTAGCGGATCGATTAATCTTCTTGTCATGTTTAACATCTTTGGGATTATCCTGTATATGTCATTTTGTTGCACCTGGTTTTCCCTTTCACATATAATGAACTTGTCACAGCATCACTGAAGGTTTATTCAAATCATATACCGTGTATGAGTTATTCATTATCCCAATCTTTGTTGAACCATCTGGTTGCAGTAGATCCTAACTGCTCACGTGGCCTTGAATGTCTGACATCGGGAACCTCTGCTAGTACCACTTGGTGTCCTGTGCTTCCTGGTCCCCTCTGACCTTGTTTCTCCGGTACAGCAAAACCGTTCCCGCTTCTGGGCCACGCCCGCCAGGTCCCGTGGCCGCGAATGCTCTCCCCACCTGCTTTCGCTGGGCTCTCCCTTCTCTGCTCAGGTCGCGGTTCAGAAACACCTCTTTAGCGACATGTTTTCTGACTACAGTATCTACATTCATACCCGTACCCGAAACTATCCCATGACTTTCTGTATTTTTAAAAATTGATATATAATTCACATTTAACATTATACTAGTTTCAGGTATAAAACATAATGATTTGATAGTTGCATATACTGCAAAATGACGCACACAGTAAGCCTGGTCAGGGAGGGGCCAAAGTAGGCTTACAGCTGTAAGTGCGTGAAACGCAGAGTTTATTCTTGTGTTATTATTTATTAATTATTGTGATATGTTTCCATAGAAACATCTGTAAACTTACTTTTGCCCAAACCTACATTCCTTCTAAAGGTAATTATAATAGTTTATACTTGCAATGCATAATTTTCAAAGCACTTTAATTTATGAGTGCACCTACAACTTATTAATAAAAATTTATTCCTATTAATGTCACCGTTTTGTAATGTAATTTTCTACTTGCATACTTTGAAATAAGGGTTTGCAGTGGACTCTGTAGTCAACTGTCATCTGGGTTTACTTGTATTCACTTTTAAATCGGGGTAATTTTCAGATTCTTTCAGTCTTTAAGACACATAAACTTATTTGATAGTTCTTATATTAATAATTTCAGCAAAATCTTTCTAAATAGCCAAGTCATAAAATGCCATCATAAAAGTTAAGACACATGCAAACATAAAAAAATAAATTATGTTCTGCCTTCATTTCCATTCTGCCCTCTCCCTCACTCCTCAGAGGAAGAGTGTGCCTGCCTGATAGGTTTTTCTTCAGGGGAAAAAGAGATGAGAAGACAGAGACTTAAGAGCACCGGAGAAAGTTAGCTTTCGGCTTTCGGCTCGGAGGTGGCGCAGGCGCATCTTCTCTTCCGTGGTGCCAAATCCAGGTTCGCCCGATATCGGCTGTCTCCATGGGGCCGCTGCAGTCCGTCCCCAGCGAGATCAAAGTGTGCACCCCAGGCGCACCCGCGGGCAAGGCGGTGCCAGGACCGGCCTCGGGGCCTGGTTCCAAAGAAGGCTGGTGATGACATCACCAAAGCAACCGGTGACAGGAGGGGTCTCAGGATGATGGTGAAACTGACCATTCAGGACACGCCCCGATGGAGGCGGTGCCTCCTGTCTCTGCCCTGATCATCCGAGCCCTCAAAGAACGGCCACGAGGCAGAAAGAGGCAAGAAAACTTCAAGCACCGTGGGAATATCACTGTTGATGAGATTGTCTACATTGCCCATCTTCAGCTAGAGAATTCTCTGGAAGCATTAAGGAGTTCCTGGGGACTGCCCTGGTTGCAGGGGGCAATGTTGATGGCCACCACCGTCATGACGTCAGAAAGGACGTCAGCAGTTGGGCAGTGGGATGCCTAGCTAGTTAGGAACCACAAAGGGAAGTATTTCAGTTAAAGATCATTTGACAACCAAAAAAAAAAAAAAAATTCTTAGGGAGAAATGTAGCGGGAGGATTTGAGGGATGGGAAGTTTGGGAGTATAAGCAGCGTATCAAGGAGGTAGAGGGACACAAAAGGAGGCACTTGGAGGGCTTGCTGGTGGCTTCTGGGTGGGGGATGGGAAGTGAAAAAATGTGAGTGACCCTAGCATTGCATTTTGATTGCTGGACATGTCCACGCACTGGAGGAACGAACTATGGTATATATAATTTTACTCTACATTGTGGAAAATTAGTTTATAGATTACACTATTATTTCTAAAATTTTCAATAAACTACCACACTATTAGTAATTCCAAGGAATTTTACTTCATAATTAAGCAATACTGTTTTTCACTCTTAGCTGAAATGAGTTGGTGTTTCAAGATAAAAAAAAATCACTGAAGAAACATTTAGTGAGTGCTTACTGAGGGCCAGGAAGTGCCGTGACTTGAGACCTAAATGCAGGGAGAACTGCAGGAAGTCCAGCAGGTGAGCAGGAGAGGGCCGGTCCTTCCCGGAGGCCTTCGTGACCAGGGGGAGGGAAGCGCACAAGACGGAAAAAGGCCTCATAGGCTTGTGCTGAGATTTGAAAACGTTCTCTTGACACGTGATGGGGGCAAATGGAAAAACTAACGGAAGCAAAGGTAAGTTAAGAAAGAGTCTGAGATATTGCAGAAAATGCAATTATCTTGGTGTGTCTGGAGCTCAGGAGACAGGAAGACTGCAAAAGAATGTCATACTATGAAGTTTGGATGTTAATATTAGGGAAGGCAAGGCAATCGAAGGTTTAAAATTTTAGATTTGCATTGCAGACGACTGACTAGACTCGGGTACACTTGGAGTCAAAGTAGGGGCAAGGAGAACACTGAGAGACTATTGCAACAGCTGAGGTGAGAAGGATAGAAGGAAGGTAAGAAAAGATACAAAACACTAGAATCACTCTTGGTCACCTGGGTATAGGACGTGAATAAAAGGGGACTCAAAGGCGACCTTCAGATCTGTGGTTCAGATGGATGGTTTGCTGCTGCCACAGAAATACCGCCCCCAAACAGAAGGAGGAGGCTAGGTTGGGATTTAAGATGCATACGGAGCCTCTATAGGAGGGAATCCGAGGGCTATGGGCTCTATAGATTGGGAGCTTGTAAGAGATGGGACAGAGCTAAGACATGAGAAAAAGTAGTTCTCAAGGACTTTATCTCAAGAATATCTCAGCACCTACCAAAGCCACATGCTTTTTATATGACGATCCCTAATGGACTGCCCACATTCTTCAACTAAGACAATTTTCACACATAAAATGCTGTTACTGAGCAATGTTTGCAATAAATGAATAAATGAATTCCATTTATTTATACGGAAATATAGTTCAGAAGAACTAAATACTACTTCCTCATCATTCACAAATGAGACCTTTTAATTCTTGAAGAAAACCTTTTTGATGAAGAGCACATAATGGATTAGGAAAACAATTAAGATTTTGCTAATAATTTAATACTATGATATGAGCATTTTCTAAAAGCTTGACTTATAAAACTAACATAGTAATATAAATAGCAACAAAATATAAAACACATACAAAAAATTACAGCATTAAACTTTTCATGTGACAGAGATTTAAAAATGACTATGAATTTGCCAATTGTACCCGATAAAGTTGGATTACCTGATAAACATAGATGGCCAGGGTGGCACAATAGGCGAACCTGTCTCCGCTGGCCGCGCACACGTCCTTGTTCCACGGCTGGCACCCAGCAGCCAGCAGCCCCACCTGCCTCACCTGGGGCATGTTTGCCTTGAAAGACAAAGTTGGAGGAACATCGGTTATTTAGATGATTAAATAAACTTCCTCGTCATTGTTTTACATCTGTCATTCTCCATCCTTATCTTTATGCCCTGAAAAATTATTCTGTTACTACCATTAATTTCAATTTATACTTATTTTTACTTTCAAAGAATAGGAGTATAAATTTGCAAAAGTCTGTAGACATAAAGGCAGGCGGTTGAAATTAGGACAGTGAGAGGCTGTGAACGCCAGAGATGCAGTTAGCTGACTGCCCTCGCTCTCAAGTCCACGCTGTCTGAAATTAGCAGAACTATACCCATGTTCTTGGACTAGTGTTTGCATAGTATATCTTTCTCCACCTCTTTACTCTTTTCTGGGGGTGGGGGGAAGGGAACTGAACATTTTTTATTTTTTATTGAATTTATTGGGGTGACACTGGTAATAAAATTATATAGGTTTCAGGGGTACAATTCTATAACACAGCATCTGTATATTGTGTGTTCGCTACCCCAGATCAAGTTTCCTTCCAGCACCATTTAGCCCCCCCTTCACCCCCTTCTACCTTCCTTTGCCCCCCTCTTGCTCTGGTAATCACCACGCTGTTGTCTGGGGTTTTTTTGTTTCACTTGGTTTTATTTTTTGTTTAATCCCTTCACTTTTTCCCATGTGTCTTCATATTTAATGTGTTTCTTGTAGACAACATATATTTGTGTCTTGTGTTTTGATCTACTCAGACGATCTCTGTCTTTATTGGGTATATTTAGACCATTAGTATTCAAGGTCATTATTAATACAGTTAGGTTAATATCTACCATGTTTTTACTAGTTCAATTCGTTGCCCTGTTCTTTGTTCCTGTTCTTGCCTTCCCCACTTTTTCTTCCTTTTGTGGTTTCAATGGACCGCTTTTTATGATATGTTTTTTCTTAGCATATCAACCGTACTCCATTTAAAAAAAAATTTTAGTGGTCGCCCTACCAGGGGTGTCCAACCCACAACCGGTGGGCCACATGCAGCCCAGAATGGCCATGAATGCGGCCCAACACAAAATCATAAATTTACTTAAAATCTTTTTTTTTTTTTTTTGCTCATCAGTTTTTGTTAGTGTTTGTGTATTTAATGTGTGGCCCAAGACAACTCTTCTTCTTCCGGTGTGGCCCAGAGACGCCAAAGGTTAGACACGCCTATTAGACTTTGCTATATACTTTGCTATATATATAATCCAAGTCTACTTCAATAACACTATTCCCATTCTTGAGTTGTGTCAGTACCTTATAAAAACAAAATATCCCTAATCTCGCCTTCCCATCCCTTGCACCATGGCTGTCACTCGCTTCAGTTACCCATAAGCATACAGAGCACACACGTGTGTCTGTACACACACATAAGCATACATAATCAAATACACTGTTATTTTCATTTTGACAAAAACTTATTTGTTAGATCAATTAAGAATAAGAATAAAAATTTTTATTTTACCATCACTTATTCATTCTCTGATACTCTTCCTCTGTTTATGTAGCTCTGAGTTTCTGACTCGTATCATTTTTCTCCTTTCTGGAGAACTGATAACATTTCTTGAAAGACAGGTCTATTGGCAACAAGCTGTTAAATGTTTGTGTGAGAAAGCCTGTATTTCTCCTTCACTCTCTAAGGATAACTTCATAGGGAACAAATATCCCTAGGTTGGTGTTTTATTTCTCTCAACACTTCCAATATTTCATTCCACTCTCTTCTTGTTTATGTGGTTTCTGAGAAGTCAGATGTAATTCTTGTCCTTGCTCTTCTGTAGGTACAGTGTTTATTTCCTTTGGCTTCTTTCAAGATTTTCTCCTTGTCTTTGATTTTCTGCAGTTTAAACATAACCTGCCTAGGTGGAGTTTCTTTGGTATTCACCCTGCTTGGTGTTCTCTAAGCTTCCTGGATCTGTAGTTTGGTGTCTGACATTGTTTGGGGGAAATTCCAATTATTGTTGTTTCAATTATTGCTTCTGTTTCTCTGTCTCTTCTTCTGTTATTTCTGTTATGGTATGCTATACCTTTTATTGATGTACCACAGTTTTTGGATGTTCTGTTACTTTGTTTTTCATTCTTTTTTTTCTATGCTTTGTTTTGGAAGTTTCTATTGTCACATTCTCGAGCTCAGAGATTCTTTCCTCAGCCCAGTCTACTAATCAGCTCACTAAAGGCTTCATTTCTGTTATGGTATTTCTGGTCCTTCTTTTTTTTTTTTTATTCTTTCTTAGAATTTCCTTCTCTCTGCTTATATTACCCATCTGTTCTTGCATATTGTCTGTTGGTCATAGTTTTTAATTTATCCTTCCAACATTCCTGCCATATCTCAGTGTGGCTCTGACTGTTGCTTCAGCTCTTTCGCTGGGCCATGTGCCTTTTAGTGTGCCTTGCAACTTCGTCTGCAAAGGAGAACACCTACCAGGTGGCGGTGAGGTGTGGGAGGAGGGGACCCAGTCTTCATCCTGTGATTAGGTCTCTGTCCTTTGGTGAGCCTGTGCCCGTGGAATGTGAACCTCACCAATGATCCTAGAAGGGTTCCCCTTTAGGGGAGATAGGAAGGTTTGAAGAGGTTGGAGTTGGCTATGACCCTTCCCCCAGAAAAATCAGGTGCTGCTATGACCCCACCGGGTCAGGTTCTCTGCGGGGCAGCCTTTTTAAGGAGAAGAGAAGGCCCTGGGGCATTTCAAAGCAGTTCCTCTTCCTCTTTCCAGGCAGGAGCATCAAGGGATTTTCCCTGATATTCCCTGTGAGGACCCAGCAGAGGTCCTGGAGGTAAGACTCGCAAAAGCTGGGCAGCCCCTCCATGGTCTTTACAGTTGCTCACAGGCACTGCCCTCTGCTCCAGCACCCACAGCGGCCCCTGCTGGCGGGTTTCCACCCTAGCACGTCCCGATTCTCAGTACCTGCCTCTCCACTTTGGGGGCAGCAGTTTGCCTTGGGACCTCGCTTCTCTTCCGGATCTAAGAAAGGTCGTTGATTTTTCAGTTCAGTCATTGTTTTCCAATGATTTTTCATTGATTTAGGCCACGGCCAGACTCCTAAGCTCCGTACATGCCAGACTGGAAACTAGAAATCCCACTGATGATTTTTATTTATTAAAAAGCAATAAATTACTTTGAAATCCATGCCAATACACTTTTACTTTAACTATCAGCATATCTTGATTTTCTACTTTTTATTCTTCATATTTAGATAATATGAACATTTCAATTTTATCAGCTCATTTGGCATACCCTTGTTTTGGACCGGCTTAAATCTTACGTCCCACAATGTAAAGTCAGAGCTGAATAATCTGTCCTGGTCAGCCATTAAAATAATAAATAGGACAAAACAACATGGCATTTTAATTTTTTTAAAAACAAACATTTTGAATGAAATATTTGAATGAAATATGTAAAATCATCTACTATTGAATGATTTATATATGAATACTATTGCATTTATAAATCTGAATTATGTATTTAAGCCGGTAATATTTGCAACTTATAGATTATTTTTCAAAAGTATTATAAGCTATGCGCATGTAAATAATATGGTGCAGCCTTTATTACGCGGCGCCTGGAGTCGCTGAGGAGATAAAGAGAATCACCCGGGAGCTTGTCTTGTCTTTGCAGTCAGCACGAATTGTTACACAATTAATGATTCTGCCTCAAAGCAAAAGATATTCAAATGAGGTCCATGTCAAACTACCTCTTTGTATTTTAAATATTAATCCTATAAAATGTCACACATAAAGTTAAGCAGATTTTTAACTTAGGTGATTATGTATTTCAGATAGATGTTATGTATCCTTTTTATCTTTATAGTGTGTTTCATTTTTTTTCTGTGAACAACTTAAGAAATCCCATGTCCATTCTAAACATTTGTTGCTTCAGAACATAGAGCCTTTCTGGCCCAGAAACACATGCAGGTCAGAGAGGGAGCGCTAGGTGGAACAGGTCACGGAACAACACGGATGGCCCAGGGGAGAGCCTGGTGTCTGTCACCCCACAAGACACCGACAGTGTTGGCAGCCTGGTAGTGTTATTATTTTTCTAACTGAAATGCAATCTTTAGTTTCAATCTCACACACACACACACACACACACACACGCACACTCATATAGTGAAGTATAATGAAGATACTTTGCACGGTAAGTGTATAAAACATGAAAAAAGTGAAGAGTATACTTTCATTAGATTTGTTAATATATGAGAGCTCACTTGCAAAAATGCAAGTGTATCATATGAAATGATCATATAAAATGTAAAATATAACAGTCAAAAATAAAATTATAAAACTAAGCTAAAATCAAGTTCATAATGTGTCTCTTTAGAAATACATACATATGCCATAAACATTACTTATACCAATGTGTAAAGGCCAGTTTAGTACTCTAAAGATCAAACTCACAACTGCACATGATTTTGCAAACACTACATGTCCAAACTACAATTTTTAAGTCAAAAATCCATCTTATCTCTTTCTCTTTCTGTGAACATTTAATAAATAATCTACTGAAAAGTCTGCTATGCTGAAATCTGATATATAGGGTATATACGCATGTACACATGATCTGAAAAATAATAAGCAGAATTTTTAGAGAAAATTAAAGTCAATATTCATATGTCAAATTTCATTACTTAGAATAGAATCTTTCTTCCTCATTTAAGGCTGCATAAGGACTGATCGAAACTTGAGCCAGAAGGAGTTCAAACTCATGAATACGGTGTTCCGAGGGTCAAACTATGTATACAACAGCTTGTTATAAAATGTCCCCGGACCAGGTATTCATTTATCAAGGACAGTGGTATCAGTAAAGGGCAGCGTGGAGTTATGGTGGAGGGAAGCATTGTGAGTCCTCATAATCTCCATGAGCTGCCCCAATGTCACTATAGAGAAACACAATTTTAGTAAAAAAGCATTTTTCTTAGAACCTGTCGCCCCTCCCCCCTAAATTAGACTATCATCTCTGTCCACCCCCACCCCCCACCGAGGGGTATATGGGCTGCCCTTGAAACAAAGCCTCCTGTTTCAACACCAGAAGCGCACGTGCTCCTTTTACAGTGCACGCACGTAATACGAGGGAGGCAGAAGCTGTAGGTGTGCGCGTGCGAGGCGGGTGGGGCTGCAGCGCTACTGCTGACCCCAGAGGCGGACGTGTTTCGTCGTTTACAGATGAGACTGGGATTCAGGGCGGAGAGCCGTCCACTAATTCTCCCCTTTTTCCCGCAGAATGCTTTAGGATGCATGACGCAAGAGAGGTTTTTCCCAGAGTTAGATATTAACTGTCTCCAGAGCTGTTTACCAGCCTGATTCACAGCTAAAGGAAAAAAAAAAAATCCAAAGAAGAGACAAGAGGCTTTAAACTGCTGAGAATACAACCCAACAATTACATGCCTGGGTTGCGGGCCAGGCCCCGGTCGGGGGCGTGCGGCACGCAAACCGATTAAAGTTTCTCTCGCACATCGATGTTTCTCTCCCTCTTTCTCTCTCCCTTCCCCTCTCTCTAAAAATAAATAAAGCCTTTTTTAAAAAACAGCTTTAAAAAAAGGGATTAAAAAAAGAACTAAAATACTGAGAAAATATCTTTGACTAAATGTAATTAGGATGGAAACCTGAAGAAGGAAGGAAAAAGAAAAACTCGGCACTGCGCATCGCTAGTGGCGCACAGCCTCTAACACCAACGGGAAAGGTGGGTGAAGCTACATAAAGAGACTCCGGCTCTTTCGTCCCACTCGCTGATGAAAAAAAGCCACAGGCTGCCTTCATTTAAATAACTTAGAAACCATCCATTAAAAAGGTAAAAATAGTCAAAGAGAAACCATATATTATTCTAAACTCAATCCATTCTGATAAGGTGCATTTTTAAATAGCAGTTTTGTGCTATTGCAATAATAGGTCAAAATAGCGTTCCAAAATATTATGCCAAAGTTGCCATAGTAACAATGCAAAACCTTTAGAAATGTAATTGCCTAGAAATTTATCAAATGTAACATGGCACTCTTCTTCAGAAAATTTTAAAATGTATTATTATACACATCTATTTCATTAAATGTTTTTATGTAAAATGACTTCATTGAAATTATTGCTATTTTTATACATTAATCTCATTAGAAAGAATTCTAGTTTATAGAGGGTGGGGCAAAAGGAGGTTTACAGTTAGTTGTTCCTATGGAAAATAATACAATAATTAAGAAATAATAATACAAGAATAAACCCTGTTTTGTGTTAACCTACTTTTGCCCACCCTATATTTAAAGCCTAAAGACAATCTGAAAACACTGTGAATTCATCTAAAACTAGAATACAACAAAATGCCTTTTCTTCAATGTACAATTATGATTATTTGTATATATTACATTCTTACCTCTGCTTTTAAATCTATCAAGTATCTTATTAACACTCAGAACTTTGTAATGCAAAAGCATCCATAGTACAAATGACACAGTAATACAGCTGCATGAAAAGTAAAACAGAAAAAACCCACAGAAAATGGTAATGACAACATAAATATAGCTTACTCTTTGTAGTCCTTCATACCAATCATCTTGCTCAAACCAATTTGAAATGTAAGTCATCCAAGCCATAGAATGTCTCTACTTCTCGGCACCTAAAGTAACAACAACGCGTTTCAACCAAGCAGCTTTACCAAACCTGCCTTGAGAAATGCTGTTCAGGACAAGAAGCTAGACTTGCACACACATTTCAGCTGAAATACGCGTTTCAACCAAGCAGCTTTACCAAACCTGCCTTGAGAAATGCTGTTCAGGACAAGAAGCTAGACTTGCACACACATTTCAGCTGAAATATTTTTAATAATTTGCAAATAACCATATCTGTCAAAATAATGCTAAAGCAGAAAATGGACACCCATGTTCAACAAAGAAAAAATAAATAAAACAATAATAATTATGTTATTGTACAGTACCAGAGAATGCTATATCAAATACTTCATTCGGTTTTCAGTTTTCATTCTCAAAAACATCTTAGATTTAACTTTTTAAGAAGCAGGCAAGTATCTAGAAGTCCCCAAGTGAGCAACAAGGAATCCAGGGGGGGAAAAAAAAGGAAGCAGAAAGTCAGTTTCATTTTCAACCTTAGGAGTTGGACATACAGCTAGAAGGAAGCTTCTAGGCTAAAAACCGTTCACTGCTATATTTCTGTTTGCTTCCAGCTCAGCTGATTCTTAACCTTCATGCCTCTGAGAGTTTATAGACAATGCACAACTGAATGGGGTGCTGATACGTCCAACGGAGAACCGAAATCACATGGATGTGATTTCATTTTAGTTACACTCCCAGGAGCATTTTCTAGCCATATGAAATAAGAGATTTCTTGGTATACTGGGAGGATATTTGAACTTCAAAACATCCTCTCGAAAGTTTAGGTGCATCACCCTATGCCTAACAAGTTCTGAGTGATCTTTTCAAACTCATCAAAACCTTACCCCTCGGTGAAGAAAAAATGACAGAAGGAAAGGAGGGAGGATGGGGGGGAGCAAAAGAAAACACTTTGAATCATTGGAATATTTCATTTGTCAGGCCCCCAAAGCAAGATAACTTTAGTTCTGACGTAGACACACTTGCATGGCATACAAGTGTCACGGGAGCTCATTGAGAACAGCCTTATGGTCACTCTAAAAATGTCTCGAATGGAACATGGCCCTCCTCTTCAGACTCCTTCCGTTTCCTCTGGGAATATTTTCGACACTACCTGCCTGCAGCCTGCCAGAGGCCGCTCCCGGGTGGGAAGAGCCTCTTGCTTAGCTCGTTCTCATCTTGGCGCCTTCGCTGAATCTGAGCCATGCTTTCCTGTCCTGCCCTCGGAGCTCCCCCGGAGCCCTGGTCCCCACTAAGTGCCCAGCATGTGATTCTCCTGCTTTGCCTTGCCCTCTGCATCTGCCCCCGCCCCACACCCATTGCTGTCTCTCTTGTCCACTGCTTACCTTATTTCGAACTACAGTTCTGCGTCCATCTCCTGCACTAAGCTTTTTACCCAACCTTGACCGTGTATCTAGCAGTTGCCCAACCGTTCACTACCTTGCCACTCTTTCAGTGCTTCCAGTCTGGCTTCCAACACCCCTGGCCTACATCACTCATGCCAAGCTCCCTACCCATCTACAAAGCCCTCAGTCACGTACTCACCAGGTAATCTCAGTACGAGCATGTGTGAAGCCTAGCTCATCTCCTCTGAGGGAGGTCTCCCCTTCCCACCATGCCCAAACTTCCTTCGCTTCCTCCTGCTCCCCCCACTTCTCAGACGGGCATGATACTCCGGACAGGAACCCAAGATGCAACAAACACCAAGCCAGCTTCGAGTCTGTCCTCACCTTACCCTCCCCGTCCGCTTGATCACCAGGTCGGATCAAGCCACTTTCAATGTGTCTCTTCAAAAGGCCCGTCTCTCCACCCCCAGTGTAAGTGTTTTGGTGAAACCCCTTGTGTCTTGTATACACTAATAAAAGAGTTTGCTTACTAGCCTCCCTACTTTCGCTTCAATTCCTAAACATGTTCTATACTGCCGTGACTTTGTGCCTTGAAGTTTTTAAATGCTTTTGCCTGCAGTCTTTCTCCTTCCCCTTTTTCTGTGAAAAACAAGCTCTTTCAAGACCTAACTTAAATATCCCCCTTCTTTGAAGCCTATCTCAAATGCACCACCAAATCCCTCATCCATTTGCCTTTAAATTTATACTTGTTTGCATCGGATGGCGATTATTTGCGTAAATATAAGTGGTGAGGTCCCCAAGGTGAAGACCGTGCTTAACCAGATTTGTGTAGAAGATGCAAAGTGTCTGTGGAGGGAAATGACGCCTGCGCGCGAGAAGAGTCTGTCAACTGGGGCAGTTCGCAGGAACTGAAGGTACACGGCACGGACATCTGGAAAGGGCCTGAGGAAACAGATCCAAGTGACAGGTAATGGACTCACCAACCATTGAAGTGGTGGCCCTATTCAATTTCTGGGAGGGAAATGGCTACCAAATTGCTTAAGAAATTGTTTTTAAAAGGGTAAACAAAAATGCGAACTTGAATTGGTAAAATTATTTTACAGTTACCCCAGGCACGAAGTACCTGTTTGTTATATCATTGTGTAACACCGACGTAGTTAACATTAATACCGTGTTTATTGGGCACATATTAGGTCTTATGTCTTATTTCCTGATAATTTTCCATGAGCACCAGTTACCATATTTGCAAGAATTAAGAAAAACAAGCTATTTCCCATCGTGTCATCTCTATCTTGCATAGAAACCCCCCTGTCTTTATTGCACTGCAGGTATTTTGAGGAACTCAGAGTGAATCGAATCTGGGTCAGTTAGCGTAAGAATGGTGGGTGGTTTTCAATGCTCGCATTTGCTACACTGGTTAGGACGGACTGGAGTGCAGAGCTGACACCCCAAGCTGACATCAGGGGAGAAGCGTGCCCCCATCACTGAGCAGTCACTGAGACAGGAAGGACAGAGTCACGGTGGCACCTATTCCACATCTTCCCCTATGAAGATTAGCGATGGACAGAAATGACAATAATCAAAGGCTAAATGCCATCATGATAAAGAAATCAAGATACTAAAGTAAGATGTTTCCCAATGTCAGAAAGCCTCCTGCAGGCATAAGTACCCGAATGCGGTCAGATTGCTGTCCTGGTCTTTTCTCCATCTCTCTGCATCTGTCTGTCTGTCACAGCCTCATCAGGGGCAGCCTGTCCCTGCCTGTTGCCTCTGGACTTGCCATGCAACTTGTTTGGCCTAGTGGCGTGTTGGCAGGAGTCAGAGAGTGCCGCATGCAAGCCCTGGCACACGGCTGGCTTCCGCCCCCACCCTCATGCCTCCGCCATCAGCGTGAGAGGAACGTGCCACAGCCACCTGTCTGGTGGGAGAAGGGTGCCAGACACGGTCGCAGAGTGGCCACTGACAGATCCCAGATATCTGGTGACGGCGCAGCCGCGCGGCTAAGCCAAACCCACTAGGAAAACCCTGGCCTCATTTTTGTGAGCATGATATCTGCTCGTTTTTATGTATACTGTTTTGCTGAGACTCGCAGTGGTTTGTAACAAATGTTTTTGCGACAATAGCTAACTGACACATGGCCCCTCGTGATACTGAGAACCAGCACGGCTGCATCAGAAAGACACGCATGCTCCGTGGAGATTAGCTCATCAGGTCATTAACTGTACCTTCCCTGCGCTAGGAAATGGGGATTTCATGACTGTAGGAATTAAACAAGATACAGGGTTTAGAGTGTGATGACAACCTATGGCCTATAGCAGAAGAGTTATGGAAGACAGGGTATTTTTAAAATTAAATAAATATAGCAAGAAATACTTATTTCTAGAATCTAAGTTATTTCATTTTTTGTCTTTCTGTCTCTAATAATTAATCACTGAAAAATATTTAAGATGAGTCTTTTCACAAGCGGAAAATGTATCAGCACGTCTCACGTGAACCATGCATACGAGTGCGATGTTTCCATTGTGCTGCCCTTCACCTTTCTTAGAAACGCTTTCTAATTCTTCGTTAGGATGGTTAGAACTACCTAGGGATACGGCAATTTTAAGCAAATGAAGTAGGTCCCTGCTCTCATTCGGAGAAGCTGCCTGCACCTGCCAGTCACCGACAGCCTACCGTAAATGTGGGAGCTATTAATAAAACCAAAACACAGTCCCTGGCCTAGGACTGAATGTTCTAAAAGTTCTCTGGTTGTAATTTTATGTGAACCTAATTGTGCCAGATCCTGAAATGTTCATTTCTGCTTTCTCTGCCTAAACTTGGTCATGTTTTCATGTACCCATGCCTGTTTAAAATCCCACGCACAGTGAGACGGCATTCCGCCTGCTATCTGACCCTTGGCCTCAGTCAAGTCTTCTTCGATTCTACATTTAGATCCCTTCCATCCAGCTTCACCTGACTTCTCAGGCCAAGATATTGGCTTAGTCCCCTGAAATTCTGGCATCTGCAGCCTATCCACTCCCCTCCTAAGTTCATCCCCTTTAGATATGTCTTCTTACCTAAGGTACTGCCGGCAGTGACACTCTTAGTGAGCCCTGTCTCTGTTGCCATGTGACACAGCAATGATACTTACACGAACTTCCCAACAAACCAGAATAAACATGCAACGCTAGCACAGGCCATCACCTGTCCAGTCACACAGGGGAAGAGGAAGAGTGTATAAAGCACACGGCATCGCCCCACCCATCCTTGTTCACACACCTGCGTCTGACCTGCCTAGAGCCACGGCCGGATGGGCCAGAGGAGTGGGTGGGGCTGTGAAGGAGAGGTTCAGGGAGCGGGAGCGTTCCCCCGTTGAAGGTGCTGCACAGGTGCATACCTGGGAACACCTGTCTGCCTGCTCTGACGATGAGTCGAAATCAGTGGAAGCCAGCTGTCGAAAGCCTTGCATCACTACAATTTGGGGGATTCCTCCACCTACTTAGACAGAAATCCTACGTGACGATGCCAGAAGGAAGTCTGAGTTACAGAGCAGAGGGTGCAATGTAATCAGTGTGCTTTTTGCATAGTCAGAATGACCCTTTGTTTTTAAAAGGTTGTCATTTATAAAGCCCTGGCTTCCAGCAATGGCAGGCAAGTACAGTATACATATTCCAGTCCCCCCACCGAGGACAACTAGAAAAGGTGGATAGAAATGGGTAAAATCTCAGACTAAGAAGGGGCGTCCCAAGAGAAGTCTGAAAAGTGGAGCCAAGCATTTTTCCTCTGATGCCGGTGGGGACAGGGGGATGCTGTGTCTTCCCCTACAGGATTTGCCTACACAAAACGAGTGGCTGCCGTCCTGAGAAGCTACGGGCAGCTTCTGGACATCTCATAGGGCTGGAGGGGAAATGGAATTCAGGCGATGTGAAGGGATGATCTAATAACGGTGACCTTTCAGCAACTTCCATCTGGGTCTGTATCTTAAGACTAAAGATGAAATAGAAACAGACCATGCCTTACAAAGACTGAGGGTCGGCTTCCAGTCAATTCATTCGATGATTGCACTAAGGCGATCTTTCCTACACTAATACTTTCCTTTCTTTTTTTTAAAATTTAATCTTGATTGTACTTCTTTTCCATTACCATTTAGCCCCCTTATGCCCTCCAGCCCCCCACCCTGCAATCACCACACTGTTGTCCGTGTCCCTGAGTCCCTTTTCTTTCACTAATGCTTTTCAAAAGCAGTAGATTCTCTCTGGAGGAAGATGGCATTATATTGTCAGGCTGCAAAGCAATCGAGGGAATTCTAAAGAGTAAAAAAGCCCCTCTATGAAGAGACAAGACGGGAAAGGAGGAAACGGGGACTCCAGAAAAGAGGGTAAGAAAAAAAATCAGACAAAACTGCACTTGATTCCTAAAGGCCAACATGAGCTAGAGCATCAGTTTAGAATAACGGGAGGTTCAGGGGCAAGACGAGTTGGCACTTACTTGGAAAACCTTCTCCATAGGCCTCAGCTAGGGGTGCAGGAGGAAGAAGAGGGGTGTCACAGAAAGCCTGCCTTGGTGGCTTAGACATGTGGGAAGCAACTGGCTACTGAGAGCCGACAGGTGAGACGCTCTATAGACCTCTCCGAATCCTCCTCTCCTGTGGAGAGATAGTCCTACAAGGGGCAAGGAAACCAGCAGCCGCACTCCTGGGACCAGGGGAAGCCATGAAAAAGAACCTCCTCTGCCTCTAGGGAGGGACAGAGGCCCCTTCCGGACCCCAGGAACTACCTCGGGCAGAAGGGAAGAAGCAAAAGCTTGAGGGGGTGGGTGCGGTGGGCAGGAAGACATCTGGGGCTCCCATCCTGGACCAAAACATATAGCACAGATCTGCCACGGTTTGAGGGCATGCCAGGTCTTTCCTACTCACCACGACACACATCCAAAGTGGAGTCTGGTTGCCACCAAGGGTGGTGGAGAGGGGCAGACACACCATCCGCCCTAAGGACACATTCCCCCGATCAGGGAGGTGAGACCTGCGGCACAATCACACATTTGGGGTACTAGGCAATGATTAAAATGAGCTATACGCCCAAAACAGATGAAGCCTATAATGTATTGATGATTGAAAGTCAAACATAAAATGATATACATGACACGATTCCATCTATAGAAGTTTAAAAACAAGCAAAATTAACCTACACTAGAAGTTTTGATAGAACTGTCTTTGGGGAGGAGGAAGTAGTCACCGGCAGAAGCCATGAAGGGATTTCTAGGAAGCTTACAGTGTTTCTTTATGCTAATTATGCTAATCAGCAAATTTGCTGCTACAAAACATTAAATTGCACATTTCTGCTGTCAGGTATATAATCTAAATAAAAAGAAATTATACATTAATAATCCACAGCAGTGCTTTCTTATACTAACAAAACTAAAGGGGAAAAAACCCAAATAAACTTGTTCACATACGGACGTTGTATAATTGGGTTATATTTTCTAACTTCACCGAGACACTTGCATTTACCTTTTGACTTTCCTCTTTGAGTTTCCTGCCCCTCTTACCACCCACTAGCCAAAATATTCCAGAAAACATTAACTTACGTTTTCCTTTGAGAGGCCGCACTAATACTTTTAATCCACCAGTGTGTTTAGAAACAATGTCAGGGACAAGCAGGTGAGGAGGACAAACACAGAGAATCAGTAATCTCTTCACAGGGAAAGAGCAAGCCTGAAGTCGACGGAAACCAGCGGAAGGGGGCTGAGGCGGACTAGATTAAGGGCGCGCAGCTGGGGGTCTGCACCGCACCGTCGTGGAATTAGCGGCCACGAGCAGCCAGGGTGGACACCCATCAGTGCTGCATCCGCAGGAGATCCTCTGAGCTCGGAGGCCCGCAGGTCAATGCTCTCACCGCCACACTCCCAGCGCGTTTAGCGTGTCACCTGGCGGGCTAATTCTCAAACTCACAGGGAATGGTAAAAGGCCAGGAACAGTCCAGTCTTGAAGAAGGGGCACAAGGCTGAAGGTTTACACTGCTACCCAACAATACCGACTGCAAAGCTGGAATTATCGAGACAGTGTGGTAGTGAGGCGACAGTGCGAAAACTGGCTCACGGCCCAGGGTGTAACTCCGGCACCGAGCCCTCGTACGCGGTGGACTGAGTTTTGATGGGGACAGAGCTGTAAGCGGGGGAGAGAAGAGGCCTTCCAATAACTGCTTGTCAGTCAACTGAATACCCTAATAGAAAAAGATATAAATATCTTCATCCCAATTTTACATAATACAAAAAAGCACCCCAGCCGAGAAACTGGAAATCTAACTATGTAAGGTAAAATATTAAAGCTTTAAAAGAAAACTAATAAGAATATCTTATTTCTGGAGTAGGGAATACTTTACTAACAGGACACGAAAAATCACCACATAGTGGACTAGACTAAAGTTACAGATTTCTTTTCATTCAGAGTGCAAGGCAAGCCACAGAGTGGGCAGAAATATTTATCACGCACGTGCTCCGGCATGCCCTGACTAAGACCCTGAAAGTAGCACTCCTGTTTCAGGCAACATATAGTTTTAAAAAAGATCTATACCTAGATATGGTAAGGTAAATCCATGGGTTAATTTACCTTTTTACAACCCTACAGCATTTAAATAGAATTTTTTAAATGTTATGTACACTGGGGAAAATCCAGGTGGCATCCCGTCTCACCACTGCAGCAAACCCCAGGACTCTGGCTCGCACGCCGGCTACGTTAAACTGAACTGGTGCATCTCGGCGCCGCATAAGCAGCCAAAACATCGCTCGTGTGAAGGAGAAACAAGCGGGAGACCCTGTCATCAGTGCAAGGGTGTCGAAAGCAACTTACCCGTGTTATCTCCCTTAAAAATCACTTGACTAAAAATTCGGGCTTTTGAAAAATTAATCAAAACAAGCAAATTTAATATAAAAGTTTATGAACTTAAAAAAATATATTAAGCAAAGAAACCTGACTATCTAAGTTATACGGTTGTAAAAATGCAAATGTCAAAAGTAAGTATTGAAATAGAAGGCCAATAATATAAAAGTTAGTTATAGGTACTCAGATTCTTTTCCAACTACTGAGATTAAGAAAAAGAAGAAAACAACAGTGTGTTTAATTTCTCATTCACAAAGGTAATCAATAAACACCATTTGTTTCTTGATATCTGGGTGGGGCAAAGTTGACTTAAATCATTTTTATTATTTAAAAATTATCATAAATTTAAAAATTAAGTTAAAATATACCACGAACAAAGTCAAAAATTTAAAAACCAGATAGGAATATAAAAACATATTCATAAAGCATCTTACTTAACATATAAAGTGATTATAAATCAGTGATTTAAAAATGTTTCTGTAGTTACACTAAGAGGCCTATTATAAACAGCCACGCTCCTGTAAGTTAAAATGTGTATATGCAGAGATATGTTCTTAAAAAGATTTATACCATGCTATTCTCACGGAGGTATGGAGGACCGAGTATTCAAGGATGATGGAAATTTTAAATCAGTGCATTTCAAAGTATGGCTCTCGGGTCCCCGATATAAGAATTAACTTAAAAACCGGCCAAAAGTGTCGATTCCTGGATTATACCCCAGAGCCAGTAGGTCGGAATCTTGGGGTCTGGAGCCCTGTTTTCTCACGCCATTCCAAGATGATCCAGATGTGCAGTAAAGCTGGAGAACTGCTTACTTACTTCAGTGCCGGTGAAGGTGAGTCGGCAGAAAGCTGCCTCCGGCGTCTCCTCCTGACCAAGATTGCTCTCCTCAGTTTCTATCATTTGTGAGCTGGGCCTCTTGCATTCCCGGCACAGGTCAAATCGTGATGCTCTTAAGGGCTCAGATTATAAAATAGGTCACAACGAGCACAGTATTAAAGCCACGTACAAATCCTGGATTAGGGTTCAAATAGCTATGAATAAGGTCATTACAGGAGTTCGAGTTTGGACTCACAAAATAACCGCTTACACCAGAATGAATTCCAATTTCATCAGCAAAACACAGGCCTTCGATGTAAGACCAAGACATTGATTTACAAATGTGGCAAAGCTAACGCAGCCCATTATTCACCGGCACATTTATTTTCAAACTGTGCCTCCCTACACTGTAACCACCGAAATGAAAATTCTATGGATTTGAATTATGGGATGAGCTTCTCTAGGTGCTTGGAGAATTACAGAATGTCCTGAGTTGTGATGTAGAAATGATTTTTAATTTGATAAAAGAATGAATCCACCTTTCTTGAACAACAGGGTCATATACCTTCAGGGTCAACATTCTGGAAGTGAGCAAAAAAAAAAAAATACAGAGGGGTGAAATCACATATGTTCACTCATAAATGAAGAAGTTAGAAGCAAATATTCCATTAAGAGACATTACGAGGTAAATACGTAAATATTTGCCATTAAAAGATATAGGATTATTTCTACATAACAGAGCATGGCAAAAACGTGTGGGCTTATTTTTGTGAATAAGATCGTTCCTCACTGCAGAAGACCCGAATCCACCATGAATCCACGGACCTGAGCGTGCCTGCCTCCTTGTAGTTGATCTGCTTTGTAAATTGGATTCTAAATACGAGATTTTTAAGCATGGGCCTTCATGCTTGTCTGTCTGTGAAAATCTGGATTTCCATTTGGCAGTCACTAAGACTGGATTTTCATGTCCTGGGCAAAGGGTGTTAAAAATTATGTTGGCAAGTCAGTTGAGAAAAACCAGCAGAGGAAATCAAAGTTCTATAAAGCTCAAAGGCTTTAAAAGGAAAAGAAATAAGCCCACATAAACTCACTGTATTCAAAAATTTCTTTCATATACGCATCCATCCATTGATAGGCGGTCTGGAATAAATCCTCAAGTTTGGTAAGTAAAAGGCTGTATCAGCTAAGGCAGGGCCAGTGCACAGATCAGATGGGTCACTGCTATCCTTTGACAGCCCAGCCCACCTGTTAAAACGCGTGTCCTTAGCCAACATAAAATTCCCGCTGATGATGAACTAATGTAATCAACAATGAAAGCTCCTGTTGAAATATAGCTGCTTCCAAAATGGATCTATGCTCACATTTCCAGGAATGGACTCATTTGCATAACAGTTCATGGTACTGCCACGTAAAGTTTCACAGGTGGCACCGGAGAGGAACAGGACCAGCTCAAGAGCCGAGCAGGACCAATGGCTCAACTTGTGTCGGCAACTTCTCCAACCCTGCCGTCACAGGCGTCCCCAGGGGCATCTTAAACCACCGAGTCGGGGGCCCTGTCTCAGGGGTTCTGATTTGGTAGGGGCATGGCCTGAAAATCCGCATTTCTAACAAACTCCCAGGAGATTCCGATCCTGTTGCTCCAGGGTGCACTTGGAGTAACACTGCTGTGGCATCTGGCACCACGGTGGCAGGGAGGCCACAAAAGAAATGCATCCAGCTTCAAAATGTTACCTACGAGGGGCCACAATCTTGGCTGCAGGTGTAACTTCCGAAAGCTTCTTATTTCTTGTGTCCCTAACAGTCCGCCGTGGCTGTGATGGCTGTGTCCACTTCGGTACCCAATGGGACGCATTAGGATAAAAAATTTCTAAGGTAACAAGATCCCCCCTCCCCAATCACACAAGACTTTGCACCAAAACAAATTGTATTAATGAGCAAATCAAAAAATTGCACACGTGGTGGGAAAACACTCTTTTAACTAATATTTTAAGTAAATTTTCTATATGCTAAAAACCAAACACATGTGCATTGTTCATTAAAGACCATTACAAAGCTGATCTAAATCTCAGACTTTTGAATTAGTCACTTGAGAAATACGGTAAAAGGGCAAATGACCTCAGTGACACATTTTGACCTCTTTCGACAGCCGCACAGTGCTGAGTGCCAAAGACAAAGTTCTAGACCAGCTTTCACACCAATTTTAAGCACATGATCTTTATGTGTTTAGTGGCCACACCTACAAAACAATGACGTGAGATTATTTTGTCTCCAAGGGTCCTTCCAGCTTGAATTCTGAAGCGACTCCTTCAAACCTGTTACCATGTCTACCTTATAAAGAAAATATGGCATAACTCTTTTCATTACGACTCATTCATAATGTTGTATAGAACCAAACTTAATTAAATACTACCTATTTCTTATTAAGCAACTCTTTAGTTTTCAACACTTCATGGGAAGCTGTTTTATATTGGAAAATGAAGGCTTTTCTGCAGCATATCAAACAGGAGTGCTTTGGGTAATGAGAATTATTTTCTACTTTCAAATTTGAAAGGAAGTTTTTGTGTGTTTAATATGATATTGGATTTATTATACTTAATTGTAAGTGAGCCTTCATTGATGCTGGTACATGCTCACAGCTTAAAGTGCCAACAATTTGGAAGAAAACAACAAACTTAAGCATAAGAAAAATTATTTAATGACCTCTATGGTGAGCTCTCCATGATTGAGCTTTCAAATATAAAAACCAAGTATTGAATGTTGTAACATCCTTATCGAAGCATGGAAAATTATTTCTTACACCTTTTGATAATTGTCTTAAACACGACAATGATCAATTATTCCAATAATAGCAAATAACACTGATAAAGTATCTCCTATATGATCTTATTGTGTGAGATTCATATTACTGTCTATTTCCATCATATATATTTCCCAAATTAGAAGGTAGAATTCCAGAGTTTTAGGAGATAATTAGGCTACTAAACTATACTTTGTAAGTACATGTAAATAAATAAAAAGTTAAGACTTTTATCTCCACATTTCAAAAAACCATCGCTCCGGTAGCTGATAACGTGACATCTGTATAAGAAGTGAACCTGTGACCCCAGTTTTAGGCTCTTTTTAGAGAAAGTCTAGCCTAGTTCAAATGCTTGAATTTCCCTTCAGCTGTATTATTCTAGTCATTGAAATTAAAACAACGTGAGCACTGTCTCCCAATGTGATAGCCCATGCTCACCATGAGAACTTTTGAAATCTTCCCAATTATGATGGGATTTTCTCCCTTCATCAAAGAAAAATATAGGACAAAGCTAGTCATTTTATAGTATTTCCCTTCTATATTTTAAAACCAAAGTTCCAAGTTCCTCTTGAACATTTAAAGTAACTTCGAGTAAGAAAAACATTTTCCTCCAGGCTTTGTTTCTGTACAGAATAAATCCCCTGGGGAATTTCTGCAGCTCTCTGTAGGCATCCCTGTCTAATTTGTCGCTCACAGATCTCCAAGGAAGGGCGTCGTCAACAGGGAGAGAATAATGTCCGTGTGACCGTCCCAGACCACAGTGTGGCCTCGGACATTGAACAGTGCCAGCCAACTCTTGGTTTAATATATTTTTCTGATACAAAAGAAAAGAAGGAGTCAAAGTAAATAAGAAACCCCTCCCATTCTCCTAACGCAATCTCTGTGGATTAAAGTACTCTCAAATCTCTGTCCTGAGGACACGTTGGAAGCTACATATCTTCACGCTACTATTTCAGTCTGCTAAATGGAGCGACATACACAACATAGAAGGAGTTCATTTGGTTACTCCAGAAAGTAGTAGTGATACTTACATGTACTCGAACATCACTACCGCGAAGGGCTGGGGAAACTGGTTATTCAATAATCTGATAAACTGTTATCTTTCTGGCATATATCAGATTCCAATGAATACTGGGATACGGGGAGAAAATTGAATCCTGCAAAACTGAGTTTCATTTCAGCCTTCATTACAGAGTTTAGGCAAAAAAGTTAAGTAGTCAGAAGAATCTGTACGTACTTTACTAATAGTGACAACTTAATCATTCATGTGGGACGTCTAGCATCTAATCAAAACAAAAAAACAAAAAAGCAGTCCTACTCTTCTCTAAGTAATGTGAGAGCTGCCCCTGGCTCATTGTTGCCCAGGTCAAGGGCTCTAAGACAGAACATAGAAAACAACAACAAAAATGCTCCACCCACTACAGTCCCTCCATTGAGAGCAAAGGAGGAATTCAAAAACATTTTTTTTTCCTAAGCTAAATTAATTTTCGGCTTCCTAATACATGGAGTTATTATGTGACTAATGGGTCACAAATTTTTTTAGTACACCAGTATTTAATTATTTAAAACAAAAAGAATGAAGATTAAAACTTTTAAATAAATACTTTTTCTTCAGAAATACCCACAGTTCTTTAAGTATTTCTATTAATATGAACACAGGGGAAATCAGATCTATATAAATAATAAAATTCAAGTATCTGTTTTATATAGAGTAAGTTTGTGAAGCACGCTTAGGGATTTGTGTTTCTTTCCACATGTGCCCTTCGCAATAGGCCATAGGTTTATTCCAGTTTAGGAAACTCCCCAAGAACTCTTAATGCAACCAACTGAAAGTGGCGTTGTAACATCCATCTCCAAGGAATCCATGAAAGCACGCTTCCCAAAATCTTATTGAATTCACAATTTCTATATTTAATTTTAGATAGCAAAACAGGAAAGATGGTCAGACCAGTGGACGCGGGTAGGTAAGATGTACCTACCTATTAGGCCAATAAGGCAAATCTCAACACTACGCGAGAGCTGTTCCCACGGGGCTGTATACACCAAGCGCCCCGCGCACACATCAGGACCGGCACCAGCACCCTGCACCCGCGCCCCTCCAGCTCACCTCCAAGACCATGCTGAGGTCTGGGACAGTCACAGGGACATTTTTCTCTCCCTGTTCACGAGATTCTTCCTTGGGGATTCGTGAGCAAGAAATTAGACAGGGGTGCCTGCAGAGAACTGCAGGAATTCCCCAAAGAATTTATTCTTGCAGAGAAACAAGACGTAAAGGAGAGCTGTTTCTTACTCGAAGGTACTTAAATGTTCAAGAGGGACTTGTAACTTTGATTACAGAGGCTGGTAGAGATGTGAGCTTCTGTGAATAGTATTTCTGAAATCCGCAGACAAAGATTTGGAAATGCAGTGTTCCTCTTCAAACTCTTTGTTAAAGGCTCCCATAAATAAATATACATATATACGGAAGTTACAAAAATAAGTGTGACTTCGTTTTGATTGATACATGGTCAAAGCAATCACTAAATTTCTTTCGAATCAATCGCTGTTAATTAATGTAGTAAAAAACTGAGATTAAATTTTTGCTTTTAATATTTTCCACGCATAAAGTCTGGATTTTTGGGGTGGGGGGGCCGGAAAGATTGTATTTTTATGATGCCACTCACATTCAATACCGTCTTTTTCCCGGAATGTTTCCCTTCCCTGACAGCTCTCTCGCTACAACCTGAATCTCAAAGGGCGGGTAATCAATACAGAATAGCCGAGCGGGCACAGTGAGAGAATTATAGCCTGGGCTCCACGCGCACACATGCTCAATAACCTCAAAACGTAGAAATAAGCCACTGTCTCCAAGGGTAACTGATTTTGGAAACGCGCGGGCTAATGAGCAGGTGAGTGTCTGGAAGTCAGGGATGGACCCCGGGCATCGTCGTGTGCAAAGCCCAAGAGGACGCGCGAAGCCCGAGTCTGCGCTCCTCGCGGGGCAGCCGGGGGCGGCGCGCTCGCAGAACGCCACACGGTCCAGGGATCGCCGTGTCCCCAGCCCGCCGCCTCCTTACCTGTTGGAGGAGGCGATGCTGCGGCGAACAGCAGAAGGTGCTGATGTGGGCACAGCGGACCCGCGAGCTCTGCCGGCGAGCGGACCCGCCCCGCCCCGCCCCGCCCCGCCTCACTCCGCCCCGCCCCGCCCCGCCCTAGCCTCCTGCGCGCCACCGGCTCCGGGGGCAGGGAGGCCGCACCGCGGGTTCGGAGGGGCAGGGAGGCGGGCTCCACCAGCCAACCGCGGCACCCGGCGCTCCTGGTCCCACCTCGAGGTCCACGTGACGGCCATCCTGGCCATTGATAGGAGAGCCAGGTGCAGAGGCGGAAGCGGCTCGTGAACTCTGGATGCAGAGCGAGAGGTGGTTACCTGGCAACGAGTAGTCCTAGCGGGAGTCTTGGTTCCCAGGCTCTGCGCGAAGCGTCGGCGGCGTTTGCAGTGAGTCTGAAAGTGGGGGAAAACAGTGAGCCACCAAGTAACGCCTTCCGTCTACCGAGCCTACTCGTTCTGGGTGATAGGAGCGAGTAGCATGTACACTGAATAAACCACAGGCTCCTCTTTGAGGGGCCTGGAGGACCAGGCGAGCCGCCTTCCGAAGCTAGGCTGCCCTGGCCTGGAACCATCACCTGTGCTTCATTGTGTTCGCATTGACCTCAGGTAGCTCCTGGGAGGTTCCTTGGGCTGCAACTGTGTGTCTCCGTTACTGGAGCTGTCTGTAGTTAATACACGCCTTCAAATGATGCGAAACTGACTTTTCTCTTGTGGGACTGGGTTGAGTGGAAATGCTTGGTACTGTCATTTCTATTTTCTTCATGTCTCTGACATACCTTCACTACCTATGGCCTTTATCAAACACGCAGGAGAAAATAAGCCTTCATATACTTGGCATAAAGTGTATTGTGTTACCTTTATTGAGCATTAATTATATGTCAGAGTCAGAATAGTTAACGAATGGTCTACCCCAACCAGGGAAATTCCTGGACATAATTACTACCCTCCTAAGCCATAAAGTTTTCTTCTCAAGTATTCCCTGCAGACTGTTTCTAACCACGGTACTTGTTTTATTTTGCAAATGAATATTGACTTAAAAATTGCCTTTCCAAGTAGATAATAAACTTGTTAAAAGCTAGAGCCAGCACCCAGAACTGTTCCCTACATCTAACAAAGTGCTGGATCCAACAGCAGACCTTCAGCAAATACTTGATAGATGGATAGATGGGTGGACGGATAGAAAAAAGAATAAACTAGCCCATAATATACCATAGAAAGTATAAAAGGCAAAATCTAAATGTAATTCAATGTGTTAAGTTCTATAATAGGATTGTATAAGAGTTCTATGAGATGATTTCACATGAAGAAGGTAGAGTTTTTTCTTCCAGTGTATTCAGAGGAACTTTCAATAACAGTGATATTTGAACAGGACCTTATGAAATAAATAGATTTCACCTCCTGGAAAAGGGGACAGGACATACTATGCTGAGGGCACAGCATGGCTAAAAGCACAAAATGGCGGGGTGGGGGGGATCAGGGAATGCATGACTGATTTAACTAATTTTGACTTGTTTGCTTTCTTTGGAGGAGGGGAGGATGGATATCTACAGACATAAGTGGAGAAAGAAATTGGTAAAGATTGACATGGTCAGCGAAGAAAACCAGATTTAGGAGGATGTTGGACTTCCTCTGAGGTTACACTCTAACCTCTCAAACAAGGGCTTTTGTTTTTTTTGTTTTGTTTTGTTTTGTTTTTTTTGAGGAGAGAGAGCTGTTGGAGGTACAGAAGGCTGCAAAGAAGTAAAATGCATGATCCCTTATGGGAGAAATGCAGTAGTTTATGGAGAAAGATGCTGGTGGCCTGAAATCAGACAATGAAAATGAGAACGATGAACAGGGAAGATCACAGGAAACATTTCTGGGAAAATAGACAGTCATTTCCTGTTATGACTGATATGTGTTAGGCACAGTGCCAAATAGTCTGCAATATAAAATACACGAAGAGAAAAAGTGGGCAAAGACAAAACGTCTAGCTTGGTCCATCAGTTGGATTGAAAAGTCTTTGATGTCTAATTAGTTCATAATTGATCCAACTCTCCAGATAACAATCACACAACCAAATGGAACGTTAGAAATTACCTGTGTATGCATCCATGGTGCAAAGGTAAAGGCACTGAGGCCAGGGAGCCGTAAGGCCGTCAAGTCATGCAGTTTTATTAGTAGCAGAATTGATGTGAGGATCCCAGACCCCCAGTGCAGTGCTCTCTGCCCTTTACTGTGATTGGGTTGCTCGTTTTGAAAGGGAGGGTTAAATAATCACAGATGTAGTTAGATTTCAAACCCAGAGAAACAATGGAACCTAATTTCTGCGGAAAAGATCTCTACTCTAATTTTCCTTCTTTTACTCAGCGAATATTTAAGGTGGTACTCTCATCTTACAATGAAAAACAATTCATCACTCAGGCTAAGACTTTCAGGGCAATTATTAGTTCTTAACACAGAGTACGGAGAGTTCTTCATGATTTAATTTAAGAACAGAGATGGGAACGAAATGACTCTAGTCAATTCATCTTCAAGGCTGGGCACGTTCTTTGAGAGCAGTGGCTGTGAAAAGGTGTTCAATGCTATAAAATGTGTTGAGTTCCTTTTCAGTGAATATTCTAAATTAAAAAACAAAAACAAAAAAAAAGTCTCAACCAGGAAGAACTTTTTAAATTTAAATTTTAGGAAAATTTAGCCAGAAGGGCCTTAGAGTCACCTGAATGGAAAGTTCCCACACATTACTTTTAATGTGAAAGTGGAAAGAGAACAGAAATAAGCATGCTCCCCCTGAAAAACTGGTGTGTAGTAAATACACAGAGAACTAAATACTTAAAAACTTACTGTGTGTAAAAACACTTTTAAAACTTTAAATAGTTTTTAAAAATATAATCTATTTCCACAATATTGGATATTAAAGGATATATATATATAAAACACATTAAAAAACTAACATTAATATATTGGTTATTATGAAATATATTACTTGTCTAACATTACTCTTTGGGCTTCATGAGGAACAAAAGGGCTTAAAATTAACCAAATAACTGCATAAAACTTGAACTTTTTATTGCTAGAATAACATTAATCGAGTTTTTTAAAAACATTTTAAATTATAAAACATTTGTACAGGAAAATATAGAGAATGCTACAATAAACATTGATGTTTAACGCATTTAAACATTCTGCCATATTGGTGTCTTTTAAAAAATTACAGAGAAAAAAGTAGTCCTTTTTTTTCTCTCTTGTCATAGCCTCTCATTTCACTCAGAGACAACTAATCTAATAGATAAACCTATATTCTGAATTTGCTTTATTTTCTGTCATTTTCAACATTTTATACATATTGGCATTGTAGGTACCTTCACTTTGATTGATACAGACCTCGCTGTGCAAACATAGCACCACCGTTTATTTGTTTACCGATTGATGAGCCTTTTATCTGAGTGGACTTTTTCCCAGTGTGAAATGCAGTGAACCTTCGCGCATGCGCACTTGCCTCTGAGTGTCTCAGACCTCAAAGTGGCCTTGCTGGGTCGCGGTCACGTGTGTGTGTCTTCAGATATAGTAGATGTCATAGTCTCTCCAGCAGTGTGGAAATGTCTGCCTGCTCCATGTCCTCACCAATGTCACGTGTTCACAGTTTCCCAAAGATCAAAATGGCATCTTCTTATAATGTAAAAGATGTATTTCCTGAATTTGTTGAAATAGAACATTTTTGTGTTTATAAATGTTCATCCCCTTTGATTATTTTTCTTTATTTGTTTCACTTTTCCTTATTGATTTATAGTTCTTTAAATACGCAGCCGAGTTAATCTTTGTTAGGTGTACCTTTTGCAAATATCTCTCCCAGTATTCAGTTTTGAAAATTCTTAATCATTATTCATTTGAATATTTATTCTGTTTTTGTCTTCCAAAGCTTTCAGGGAACTTAGAGATCCACTCTTGTCTTTATCACTTTTCTTTCCATATTCTAATCTCTTTGCCCCTCTGTACTGAGTGCTGTAGGAATTGCTGAGTGCTATATTTCAGTTTACGAATTCTTTTCTTCAAGTGGTTCCCAGAAAGTGAGTCGGGCTCCTGACCAGGCTCACGTGGTACCCTGAGCATCTCTTTTTCAGCTGGAACCAACTCCCAGCTGAAATCCAGCAGCACCTGGTTTCAGCCCCAACTCATCGTTTTTAATCCTCAAATGTGCTTATCAAAATTTTGAGCGAGGCCAACCGCTTTAATATTCAAATTTCCAGAATCCTGGCTACCCAACCCCCCTGAAATGTTGACTTATTTGGGGGAAAATGTTTTCTGTACATTCCCATAAAATTAGCATGTGGATACAGAGGGTTCACCTTCTCAAATTGCATCAAGGGCCCTCTGTAGGTAACAAACACCTGTCCTGTTCCACGTTTCTGTGGCACACTTCTCTCTGCACACAGGCACGCAGGGCCCCGACACCCACAGGCACCCTTCCTGTGTTCTCTTTCACTCAGCGCCGTCCTTCGATAGCTTTCTTCAGCTCCGTTTCCTTTCCGTAGAGTAACACCAGGCCATGATCACGCAGCAGGCTGCTGAAGCCAGGTTGTACTGGCATGAAAGAGATGACAGGTTTTTCAGGAATTTTGCAATCCGTTGTGAAACACAGCTAGTATGAGATGCCATAGGCCTATAATTAGAGAAATTTAATAAAAAGCAAAGTAATAAATGCTCAAAACTCATCACTTCCTAACTGTTTCTTAGTATTTTAATTTTATCTGCGGTCTTGAGGTTAGCATGCCTATTTACATCTATGCCTGTACGGTGGAAATACTGTGTAATATTGTATATTCCTCCCCAACTTGTCATGAAGCGGTGTCACATTGGTGGCTTGAAAGTGCCCACAGTGGGTGTATTTACACCCTGGAAATCAGAAGATGCTACAGATCGGGGCGCAATTCATGGTTTTGCTAACTGCCTAGACCTACGCTGTTCAATAAAGCAGCTACTGGCAAAAGGTGGCCACACTTCAATGGTCACATGTGGCTAAGTGACTACTGTGTTAAAGAGAGCAGACGAAGAGCATTCTCATTATTGCAGAGAGTTTGTTGGAAGGGCTGGCTTATTTCAGGGGTCAGAGGACTGTTTCTATAAAGAGTCCCATCAAATTTTCGGTTTTAAAAGCCATCCATCTCAGCTGCTCAGTTCTGCTGTTGTAACAGGAATGCAATCAGACAATATGGAAATAAATGGGTGTGGCTGCATACCCCCCAAATTTTATTTACGAAAACAAGAAGCAAGCTAGATTTGACTTACAGGTCAAAAATAGATTAAATAAAATATCTCAGCTCAAAATATATTATTATTTAAGAGGAACGTGGTAAAATTAAGGACATACGCCAATACTTGGTATAAACTTAGAAAGTGATAGAGAAAGCACTAATAATGCTATTCAGCTGTAAAGTGGGACGTCTCTATAGTTGTTACACTGTAAATAGCACGGGATCGAAGAGCTGTTCTCATATTCAAAGTCTGTCACCCACTGCCACAGAAAGGTTGCTAGGGCCAACGATAAACAAGCCTCCATTGTTTTGCCTTTGACTAACCCACTAACCGAAACAAAATTGTTGATCAACATTGAAGTTGAAACTGTATTCATTTGTCAGTCGCAACCATAAGTTGGCTACAAATACAAGCATTTGGCAAAAACTAATGAAATAATTCTGTGACAATCAATTAGCTACCTGAAATGTAAAATGAAGAATAATGCATATTACATTGTTATGTGTAAATTGCATGCAACATATACTTTATATCAGCAAAATTTATGATACAACTTGTGTGCATATATATATATATATATATGTACGCTTTGTTTCCTTCAGAGAGCTGGTTGTTCTATGTTTATTCGCACACCACCAGAAAGCACCTAAACGTGTCTAAAAAGTGACACTGGAGTGCATTATTAATTTTGGTGTTTCTAAAATTGTCTTGTGTATTCATCTGTTTGCTTTTCTATTGATTTCTCTAGCATGGGCTTGAATGTGCCACTCCTCCCCAGCTGTGGGGGACATAAAGGACAGATGGCCACAGCTGCTGAGTCCTGAACCCGCCACCATTGGGTCTCCTCAGAGCCCCAGCTCACTGCATGTAAGTTTTATCTCAATAGTTATTGCCTGACCTTGGCAAATAACTAATTATGCCCAGATAATATGAAAACATCCCAATGGTATGTGCAATTGGCCTGTCAGAAGGAAGGAAAATTATGTGAATATATTTTTTCAAAAAAAGAGGAAGATGCCACTTGAACATATATTTACATTGAATATTGGGAGTTAATAGAAACATAAGCAAAATTATCCTTGTTTATTTGGACAGCCACCTAAGCTGTACCCTCGATCTTACTATGTTGCTCTTTAATAACATATTATCAGCTTATTAAATCCTAAATAGAAATTTTTTTTGATATAAGATACAAGCAACTTTTATCTAAAATATTGTAACTCCATATATCTAAAACTCCCCAATTTGGGCATTCAATTGGTGAGTTTGGGAGGGGGTGTAATATATATATACATATGACTGTCCATGTATTTAAATACAAGTTATCAAAGCCGCACAAATAACTTTGAAGAAATACATATCATAGACTGACACAAAGGAACAGACTAAGTCTAGGGGAAATAAAACAAAGTTCAGACTCTGGTTCCTGGGAAAGATGCCTTCGACCGTTTTGCTATGAAAACAACGCAGGATGTTGTTGCTATGAACGAGGCCCCACATGAGGCAATTTGGTGAAAATGTCCCAAAAGACTTTGGGCCCCTAAGGCAAAGCTTTTTGGTTCAAGGGATGACTGCCCACACTTGGCTTTAACCCGTAATCCTAACACTGCAGTGATACCAGGTTGGAGGGCACTTGATAATTTTTCACTTGTTTTTAAAATGCTTAAGATAATAAACAACAGTAAGTAGAAACCTAGCATTCCTAAAATCTTGCTCAGTGCATAGCCAATTTTCCTTTGACTGTGTTCTTGAGAGTAGCTGTAAAATTAAACCTCAGAGGATTTCTTCTGTGTTACTCATATTTCCAGACATAGCAACCTTGCAAGAAAAAAAAAAATCTCTGAATTTATATATTATAAAATATGGAAACAGTATTTGTTACAATGTTACGGTGTGATTTTCTGGATGGCAAATTGATAAATTGGTTGACTTATGACCTAGGTTTTTTACCAAGAACACAACAGGTTAAATTAGTAAACACTGTGCCCAATATTTTGGCTTTTTATTCTTTCTACGCTACATTGTCCCTATGTCATCCTAATCTCCCCACCACCATGTTATGGTTTTGTTTTGTCTTTTGTTTTTATTAGGGATGGAAGAGAAATAAGAAGCCAACTGATCCAGTACCTCTTCTGGAGAAGGTAATATTGAATTTTTTTTTTTTTTATCAAAAGGAGTACGTAGGCAAAGTAACTAAGTAAATAAGCAAGTCAATTAGTGAGTGTCTAATATGTTCCTTACGTAAGTTGCTTTATTAAGCGAATGTTAAAAAAATTTAACTTTATATTTGATAAATTATTACTTAAGGAGATAATTATATTTAGATTTTCTAAACTTTGCATTAAATAATGCCTTATTTTTATGTCAAAACTTGGAGAGCGATCACAAAGCAAGGCCTTTTGGGATTAATCAATGTCCGGCCTTTTCAAGGAGATATTTGGGGAGCTAGCTCTGGACACACAGTATAGTAGTTGAGGTGACAAATGCGGAAACTGTAAATTTAATTGATTGTTTCCTAACAAACATCACATGTAGGTTCGTTGAAGAGAAAAAAAAATCTCAGTGTGTAAGAAGGCTGAAATAGTACTTCAGGCTTAGCTTAAAATAGCATATTGGCATGATTGTAAACTAAAATCATCTAATAACTATCAAGGCTTTAAAAGAGGATTTTAGCCTATTTATTCACTGCCACTATTTTAAAATCTTTATTGTCAAATTTACAGTGGCCCACAGCTGAGATTTTTTTGGTGGGGAAACAGGTGGAGTGCGTTATAATTAAATATAAGCAGGAAAGTATTAATTTCTTAATATTAATAATTCATGGTGATTCTTTGCTTGGTTAAGGTATGGAGTTTAAGGTTTCTGACATTTCTGAAAGAGTGCATAGAAGGTGTTAACAGAACAATTTTAATTTTCCTAGTCTAGTGATTTTTAAGTGACACTTTTGAGGTGCCACTAGATGGCACTGTTGCACCCTTAGTAAATGCCGCGGTTAATGTCTCTTCGGTTGGCTCTGAAGAAAACAAACCCCAGCAGGACAGGCGAGAGTCCGAGCCCTTCATCTGACTCTCTCGGCTTGCCCCTAAGGGTCCCCTCCAGCCAGCCATCAGTTGATGTCGTGATTCTGGTACCTGTGATCCTGCCTGGCTGTTCGGAGCCAGGCCAGTGAAACCCAAGCACTGGCCTTCCCCTCTTCCGGTGTGTGTGTCGGGGGGATCCCCTTGATTTCTTCCTGTGTATTTACAAAGCAGTGGTCGTCCCTGTGTCCCTGCTCAGTTGTCTGGCTGGCAGTTGTCCTCCAATCACTTGCCCCTGCACTGTTGTCACCGCGTCTGGGGACGCGGGCGTGGTCCTGATGGGACAGACGCTCTCCTCCAATGCAGGCAGCAGCTGGAGGCAGGTGCGGAGCCCCCATAGCTCCTCTGACCTTTCCATCCCTTCAGACTCCTCCGCGGCATCTCCCAGTGCTGAGGGTGGGCCCAACTTCCCCAGGGACAGGTGTGACAAAGGAGCTCTCTCTCGTGTAGGAAGAGGCGACTTCAGACGACAAGCTAATTGTGCCTCTTCTTAGCACCTGGAGGAGAACCACCCAGGAGCTGACGTTACAACTTTTACAGGGCTGGAGTTCTGCTTGTGGGGCACACGGAAGTTCCTGACCTTGGTGTCCCCTTCCCAGTACCGGTGACTTTATAAAATTGCCTCCCCTCCTGCTTCCTACCATTGGGCTCTGACCCCACAACTCAGGGAACCCACCTACAGAGGCTGTTCCCGTCTCCGGATGCACCCTGCGCTTGCCAGTGTGTCCCCTGAGTCAGCCATCGCCATTCTAGGGCGGGTGGAGCGTAAGGGCTAGGGGAGGAGGCGGGTGGCCGGGTCAGTGGCCCGTGTGAGCCTCTGAAGTTGAAAGCCCGTCATCGTGATAGCAGCAGAAGTAAGCGCTCCAGCCCTGTGTCTTCCATGGCCAAATGGGCCTCTGAGAAATTGACAGACTGGCCACATGTTTGGGGGTACACGCACCCCGCGGAAGACAAAGAGCCATTAGCAGAGTCAGCAGAATGTAAACAGAGGTCGCAGCCTGGTCAGAACCAACCTACGCGTTGGGTTTGGCCTAAAGGCTTGCACACTTGTGTGAAAGTGAGCCAGCATTTAAAAATCAGGAGGTTCCTCTGAGAAGTGTCGTTATTCCAGTTTCTCTACACCAGTCAGGAGCTCTTACTGCAGGTGACAACCCACACTGGGGCTGAGGAGCCGCTGACCCTCAGAGGAGGCAGGCGGTCCCCTCTGAGGTCACCGCTCCTCTTTCTTCTTTGTCCCACCCTGGCGCCCGGCCCTAAGGAGGAAAGAAGAACACTTTCCAACTGCCCGACAAGTTGTGAAGGCCGCTTCTCTCACCACCACTGTAGAGTCAGGGCTTCGCCTCGTGTGTTTTGCAAAGCACCATTATTTCTCCTCCTTCCTTCTTCCCTCTCCCCCTCCTTCACACCGGACCTCTTTGTTTGCGCGGGACGCTTTGGCATGGCTGGTCGCTGCCTCAGCAAGTCGCCAGACAGAAATTTCAGCCGTGTTGTTAGGAGCGACCATCCCTCTAGTCACCAGCCTTTAACCTCCTCCCACTTAACCTCTGACTGTGACCGGCATGTTTTTGCATCACAACAAAACTGTGAGCCCACCGCTCGGCGCTGTACGTCTGGAGACACTTTGCTCAGCTGCCCGAGCGTCCCTGGGGGCTGCCCGAGCAGGAACGAAGGGGACGGTTTATCTTCAGGCCATCGGTTTGTGTGATCATGAACACAGTAACCAGCCTTTTACATAATCAGCCTTCTCATCTACAAAGTAGTATGGGGGGGTGGCAAAAATCGGAATTGCCTCCTGGAGGGCGGGCCCCTTGTAGTACAGGCTTCCCCCGATGGGTGAGTGTTCTAGGAGCCCATCTGTTTCAGTGGACTAGCCGGCATTGTTGTGAGAGGCTGTGCTCGGCTGCAGTGAATTTTTTTTTTTTGAAGACCCTTTGAACCCTTTTGCTCATTTCACGATGGATGATTTACGAGTGCACCTGCCCACAGGGCACAGAGTGTTCGGCAGTTTTTTTACCAAGAACAGCCTGACCCCCGAGCCCCACCTTCCTGTTCACCTGATCTCACTCCAGGCGACTTGTGTGTGTGTGTGTCCCTGGATGAAAAAAGTCCTTAAAGGGAAACGTTTTGCTGATGTGGAAGAAGCGTGTGAAACAAAAAACGGCAGAAGCACTAAGAGGCGTCAAAATCAATGAGTTCAAAAGCTGTTCTGAGCAGTGAAAAAAAAGTCTCAATGGGTATATTCCATCACATGGAGAGGGCTTTGAAGGTGACTGAAGTTTACACCTGTGAGAATAAATACACAAGTTTTTCTAAATAAAATTGTTTTTTTTTTGGTCCCCCTTTGCATTACAGTTTTACTTATTTTTGGCTTCAGAGATATGCTAGCTTTTATATTTTTTACTAGCTCGCTGCACTAAGGACATCTTAAACATTCAGAGGGAGGTTCGAGCCCACAACCGTGGCCTGATAGTAATGCCTCCGCCAGGAGGAATGCCTGTCATCACAGGGTTTTAAGTAACTTGAGTGTTGCGCTTGTGGAACGAGGATTCAAGGAAGAGATAGATACAAGTAAAACTGAAGATATGTATCACTAAGTCTACTCTCATCTTACACTTAGCGGAAAAAAGGCTTACTAAGTTGTTTGGTCTCAAGAAATTTGGAGTGACTAAGAATAATCAGAGCTCTTTACGCTTTGCGGGGCACATTGTAAGCTATAGGAGGTAGAAAGGACATTGTTGTAAAGAATAGGCAATAAGAACTTTTTCTATTCTCGTTACTTTAATGGCAAAGTAGGGGCAAAACCAAGAGGATTTTGTGTGGGTGCTTGAGGAGAGGCTACTGGGAAATGTTTCATTTTCTGCGACGTACCTGGACATGAAGGGTTAACAGGCTGGCATTGTTGCCAGTTAAAACTTTCCAGCCACTACCAGGAGTGACCATCCCTCGTTCCCAGCTCTCTTCAGGCATTGAACCAAATAAAACAAACAAACAAACAATGAAACAAATAAATAAGTGTAGGACAGTAGAATTTCCTGTGTTGACTCTCCCAAGGAACTTGTATGTGGACATATCCAGTTTCTCCCAGAAATAATTGGCAGAAACTTTAAAGTGAAATAACTGGAGAAACTGGCTTCAGAATAATATAATTATAATATACAATAGGAAACACTACAGAGTAACTTCTTGCTTATTTTGAAGATGTCAGTCATAATGAGTTCTTTTTCATAATACGGACTTCGTCCTGCCAGAAACCATATCCATTCTTCATGTCACGGGCCCCTTTTACTGCTCACTCCGTGTGACACGTGCCCGTGCTGGGTTCTGACATGGTACCTGCAGAAAGACTTCCCTCCTAGGTTTTAGAAAGTCCTAGTCTACTGGAAATATAAACACGAAACCCCAATGCAGTGCGGCAAGTGTTAGGACAGAAACAGCCCGGGGAGCTGCAGAAACGGAAGGGAACTTGCAGAAAGGGCATCCTGCTTTTTCGGTATGTGAGCTTCCCCAGTGCAGGCATGAGTTCCGCCGCCCAGCCAGGGGACCCCGACCTCCTCCTCCTCCCGCCAGGCTGCGCCCCCTGCCGGGTGACAAAACCACTTCACTTCCTGCCACAGAGGTCGCGGAGAAAGCAGGGTCAGGGCATCCGGCCCAGGCTTGAGGTGGATATTCGGAGACTGACAGAGAGAAGCTTCTATTTTTTTTTTAATCAAGCTGCTACATTAGAATATTCATCAGGGATTGAGAAGGAGCCATCTAGACTCACACAAAAGAAAAAAAAATCCCTGCGTGAAGAATAAAAGTAAGAGGATTTACCCAGATGCAAGAAACCCAGGACTTGATGACATTATTGGAGCTCCAGGACCAAGTCGTTCCTAAAGTGGGGGTCTTTATAGACTTAAACCCTGTAAGCCAAAAAATTACCCCTGTGCTTTAACTAGAAGAATACACAAAAAATCAGATTTGTATACTTAGGAATGGAAGGAATCCTAAGACACACGGTCAATTGATTTGTCTTCAACGTACTTTAAATGTTCACTTTACAGCAGCCAAAGCAAATACAGCCTCTTGAAAGTTCAGGCTCCGTTATCATAGCGCATCATTCTTCAGTGAACGAAGGCCACGTTCCCCTGAGGAGGGAAGGAAGCAGGGGCAGGGGCAGGGGCAGGGATCAAGGATGGGGGAGCTAAGGCTCAGCTGAGGTTCGAGGGCGCGAGCAGCGGGCGCCGTTTTCCAGCGAGGGCTTGCGATCCGCACTCCTGACTCGGTAGTGATTGGCATCAGGGTGTCAGACTAAGGTAGCGGGGGCGCCAGCCGTGGGGCAAAGTGGTGGCCAGGAAATGGAGCCGACCCCAGGCTGGCCGCGTGTGGTGCTGTAGCCGGTGGGAATAAACTCAGTCCTCAGGCGAGACCGAGAGCTCTGGACGGTCCCCTGGGACAGAATCTTAGAATGCGGACCCAGCGGAATTCAGCTGCCCTACAGCCTCGGACTGAGCGCCTGTTGGAAGAGCCCGAAGTTCTGGAGAGAGCCACCCTGGGGATTTGCAGGTCGGGACGTGAGCCGCCCTTTGCTGAGCTCTCCTGGCACCTCGGCTCTTTTCCCGGGGCCAGTTTTTTTGGGAGCTGAGCGGGGAAGCCCAAGGAGATCGGTGGGTGATGCACCTGTGAGCCCTGGAGAACGCAAAGACGTCACGTTGCAAAATATGTAAACGACGGTAGTTTTCGTCAGAGCTTCCGAAACTTTAAGTTCCTAGAGAAATTTTATTTTTCCTTTGAATTCTCCTTTTAGTGATTTTCATAAAAATAATTTTTTGTCTGTGTGACGCTTCCCCATCCTGAAAATCCACTATTTGGTTTCAAGGCCATGTACCTTCACTGGTAATTTACAGCTCCACCTATAAATTTCCTGTTATAAACCTTGAGATTAACACTCAAGAATTGGCCCTCCTTCTCCCCTCTCCTCTGTTTTCTTTAACTTGAAAAAAAAAAATCAAAGGTCACATGGCCATGAAACATGACACGAAATGAGCTCAATTTCTGTTGTGAACAAGCACAGAAGTGCAAACAAGCTTTTCATACATGTTCACTGTCTAAGAGTTAAATACCACTCTTCAAAGTCAGGTTTGCATGTGTGTAATATGACTGTCACATCCCAAATTTTATTTAGTCGGTTTTTTAAAGGATTTTATTTATTTTATTTTTAGACAGAGGGGAAGGGAGGGAGAAAGAGTGGGAGAGAACCATCAATGTGTGGTTGCCTCTCGCGCGCCCCCTACTGGGGACCTGGCCCACAACCCAGTCATGTGCCCTGACTGGGGAATCGAACCAGCGACCCTTTGGTTTGCAGGCCAATGCTCAGTCCACCGAGCTACACCAGCCAGGTTTATTTGGTCAATGTTTTAATGAAACAAAAGAACCCCTAAGAACAAAATGAAGCAAAAAATGCCATCGTTCTATTTCCCTGATTTTTAAGCACACACAAATGCAGGTCTAATTTATTTTATAGCCTTAAAAGAACTGAAAGCTCTGCACCCCCCACCAGCTCGCCTGCTCCCAGGTGCGTGTCAGCAGACACCGGAGTGCCCTGGCTGTCTTCACCTCTCTCTTCCTTTTCTCTTTTCCAACCCTTCCCAGCCCTCTCCTGAGAAGCCCCGTGTTGTAGAAACAAAGATGGATACACTGGAATCCCTAACCTTCTGGAGTTCATCCTCTCACAGAGGAGGAAGTGATGCGAGCAAAATGCCAGCTTTTGTGATGCTTTTGTCCTTTCTTTATATGGTGGTCTCACTTTCATATGTGAGTCTTCCTTCAGTCCCCTAAATCATTGCAGACTTTAGCATTTAGCTCCCAGCACCGGGTCTTTCTCTGTGACCTGGCACCTGCGTCAGTGAGGACAGTGTCCCCCTGGTTGGCCTGTCTAGTAATCAAGCTGCTCAGGCCGGACGTCACCTTCAACCCCAGCCCTTGGCTCACGGGCACTCAGCATTGCATCCATGAATTTTGGGGACTCAGTGTTAAGACTGGAACTCAGAAGAGTCTGAGATGTCACCTCTCCTGCAAGCTGACAGGCTGGCCTGCCACCGTTTAGATACATGTGTGTGATGGCTCATTTTCTGAGTCAGCATGACCGGGCTAAGGGATGTCTGGATAGCTGATGAAGTGTGATTTCTGCAAGGGTATTCTGGGAGCGATTAGCCTTCGATTCAGCAGACTGAGTAAAGGAGGTCCTTTCTTACCAGTGTGGGCGGGCCTCCTCCAGTCTGTGGAGGGCTCTGATGTAACCAAAAGATAGAGGGAAGGTGACATACTCTCTCTTCGCGAGATGGGGCATCCATCTTCTCCTGCCGTCGGACGTTGGGGCTCCTGGGCCTTGGGCCTTGGGCCCCTGGCTGGGATGAGGGCTGCTGGCTTCCTTGGTCTCCCAGCCTTCCCGTCCGGACTGAGGTATACCACAGTCTTTCCGGGGCCTCCGGCTTGCCTGCTGCAGATCAGGGGTTTGCTCTGCCTCCATAACGGGGTGGGCTATTCTTCGTAAATTTTTTTTTCTATGTATCTGTATCTATCCCGCCAGCTGTTTTTCTGGAGAACCCTAATGCAATGTGTGTGTGTGTGTGTGTGTGTGTGTGTGTGTGTGTGTGTGTGTGTGCGTGCGCGCAGAATCATGAAACCTCTGCATCAGGCAAGGGACCTTTTAGGGACTCACACAACGTCTGCCTCCCATGCCCCAGTTCCTCACCGGGAGACGTAGCAAGGGGCAGCTGTGTCTGGTTCGGAAGGGGCTTGCATCACACGAGAGAAACTCTGAGATCTGAAACCAAGATCATGTGAGAGCTGCTGGTGTATCTCCTCACCCTCCCACCCGGATAGAGGGAGAGAGATAAACACAGACGCAGCCATAAACAGAGGGATGTGGGTGTAGATGCAGACAGACACAGAGGTGGGCGTAGCTGTAGACGTAAACACGGACAGACACAGACGCGGCCAGAGACAGGGACGTAGACTAGCCTTTATCTCCTACTGTGGAATGTAAACAAACCCTCATCTGGAGGAGGGTGGGAAGGCCTTTACCCTGGCTCCCGGGCATTCGACTCTAAGGGAAGCGAGGCAGTTGTCTTTAAACATCATTGTCCAAAAAGCTGTTCAGAAGCCCTGCAGCCTGTGGTGTCCCCCATTACAGCAGCCGGGACTGACAAAGACACTTACGTGTGTCTTCAACTCTAATGTCGATTCTCTCTGCCCTAAGAACGCCTCCACCCAGCCTTCTCTCTGCCTGCACATAAGTGTTTAAATGTTGCTGGGGGGAAAAAATCAATTCATGACTGTAAACCTCACACAGAATTAAACGCAAAGTCCCCCTCCCCCCGGGGCAGTAAGCCTCCCTGGGGTATGGGCGTTTCCTGCTGCTCCTACAGTCATTATCCCAGAACCTGACCGCTCCCTGACCACACAAGGCCACTAGCCCACAGTTAACCCCTGGCTGTTAAGTTTGGCTTTCTGCTAGCTTAATCTACCTGTGGCTATTGACCTTTGACTCAAATTTTATTTTATTTCTGCCTGGTTTTCTCGGCTCAATACATTGTTTCACTCTATGGTTAAGTCTCGACTCCGCTTTTTTCCGTGTTTTCTTTTAGGTGACCTTCGACCTCATGGTCCTTCGCAGCGGTTCTATGGCCTAATGGCCTTGGTTACGGTCTTTTATAGGCAGAGGGGGGCAAAAGTAGGCTTACAGTTGTGGGTACCTGAAACGCAGAGTTTATTCTTGCATTGTTATCTATTAGTTGCTATATTATTTTCCATACGAACAACTGTGAGCCTACTTTACCTGACTCTGCACTTAAGAATTATTGAGGACCCCAAAGAGCTTGTGTGCATATGCGCTGCGTGTATCAATATTTACAGTATTAGAAATGAACACAGAATGTAAAATTTTTACTTACTAATTTATTTTAAAACAACAACATGAATTAACCCTTTGCAAGTTAACGTAAATAACATATTCTATATTTGGAAAATAACTATATTTGTCAAACCAAAAAATTTACTAAGTACAGCCCCATTATTCGACATTTTTGAAATCTCTGTAATTTATGGCTGAACGAAGCTGTATCATCTCTAATGACTCCATATAATGACTCAAATCACGCTTGGCTCTAACTCATCCCGGTCGCAGATCGAACTCCTTCTTTGTAGGCTCGGTGATGAGGCCACTTACGCTTCAAGGCTGAAATCTCAAAGGCGATAGCTAGCCCTCGGGTGTAAGTCAGTGGAGATGAGTACGCAAGCCGGTTGGAGAGTTTGGATTTGGGCCTTTGCTCAAAGGTACAGAACCTGTATGTGGCGTCAGCCATACTTGAGGGAATGCTTTTTAGAGAATTGCTTTTTTGGGTAACAGATGTAGCCTCTTTCATTTTCCCCCCAATGCCTAAAGAAAGGCACACTGAGAAGCGTTACAAGGTTAATGTTCAGAGAAAAGAAACTTTGTAGTTGTCTTTAGTTATAGACAGGTGCTTGAACTCCAGGTTGGCCCTATCTAATTGTTTGGTGCGAGGAACTTAACATCTTCAAGCTACAGTGCCCTGATCTGAAGAGCGTAAAACGTAGCGTCTACCTCACAGAGTTATTTTAAGGGTTAAATAGGAAAAGGGTGTAAACATGGCTAACACCCTGCTGGCTTATAGTAAACAACTAGTAGGTAATCACTATTGTGGCTGTAATTTAGATAGTAATATAAACTCTAAATTACTATTTTTTATTTCTCACGAGTGGGCAAAATAGTTATCTTTATATCTAAATCAGTTTAGTAGAAGATATTTATGTATTGCCAAGGCAAAGCAATTTCGGGGGAAGATAAGTGCATTGTAATACATTCTTCTGCACGATCACTGTATTTACATTCTTACGCTAACGTCACATACCCCCACCCCACCCCGCCACCTTTTCGGAGAGTTTAAGCACAGAATTTTAAAATCAGTGCTTCTGAAAGCAAGGTCTACTTGCGGTCAAACTGCCATGCAGCTTGTTAAAAATTCAGGTTCCTAAACCTTCTGAATCAGAACTCCGCGTTGTTCAGGCTTCTAAAAAACAAAGAGCCCTTGCCAAACGCACGTGTTCAGAGTCCGCGCAGGAGGGTGACCAGCTGGGCCCGGTTTTTCGGCTCCAGGATTCCCTGGTTCTAGCACGGGGCGTCCCTGGGTCCCAGGCAAACCAGGAGGGCCCTCACCCTGCCAGTGGAACGGAACCGATCGCCACGACCCCGCTGTGATAACCAAAACAATGCAGTGTTTGCAGAGCCTTGGCGTTTCAACTCAGCTTTTGAGAAGCAAGGAAGAGATTTAAGTCACAATTTCACTAAAAAGATGGTTAGTAAAGAATCGAGACCAGCTTGCTCTGACGATGGACGAAGCGAAGTCCATTCCTGTGGTTACATCGCCCTCTGGTGGGTGTGTTTTCAACTACGATCACAGTAGGGCAGAGTTGAGTGCTTTGGACTTTTCTTGTAAGGTATTTCCTTTCCTTTTCTATCGGGAATGAAAGATGCTTCACCTACAGTGCCTCCTGTGCTCTTAAGTCTATGGAGGGAGCTCTCTGTAATTAGGCCGTAGATGGACTTTATCATGCTGTCCGGCCATGTCATGTGGTTACAGAGTGGGACAGTTGGTGCTCGCCTCTGCCGCTGGCACCCACGTTTTCTTAGTTATTCGTGGGAGAATCTGCGTGGCTGTGAAATCTACAACAAGACAGCTGGTTTATAACTGAGGCACTAGGCACTAGGCACTGGTCTTCCCGTATGGTGTGCCCTTGACCTTAACACGCACTTCTCCCCGATCTCCACGTGTTTCCCCTTTGCTTCCTGCAGATTTTAGATTAAACATCACCTGGTAGGAGAGTCCTTCCTGACTAGTCCTTGCTGACTTCCTGTTTATATAAACAGCACTTCTTTCCCTGACACTGTCATTATCCTTAGCCTGGAGAGGCAACAACCCCTGGTAATCTGTTCATCTCTCTCTCTTAGTATCTATCTACCTATCTGTCCATTCATCGCTATTCCCACTAGAAAAAGGCAGAGACTTTGCCTCTGCTGTTGAGATGTTCTGTCTACAACATCCAGGCTATAACACCTACTAAGTACCACTTGGTTCACAGTATATGTTTATTGAATGAATGAATGGTCAATTTTTAATTAGCATAGTAGTAATTCTTTGAAAGACAGCCAGGAACCAGACACGACGCATGGGTTCTCACAAAGGAAGTTTGAGCAAAAAGAAATCACAGTGCTGATCGCCGTTCACAAGTAAACAACCTACTTACCCAGTTACACAAGGTGGAAGCCGGCTGGTGAGCACAGCGTGTGTCACTCACAGGCCCGGCTGGCCGGACAGCGCTGGTGTGAAGATGGCAGAGGGCCCCTGGCGCCACGCTGTGTTACAGGCACTCCCTGGAGTGGCCGCCAAGCTGCGAATAATAACCAGGGTGGGCGAGGAACCCAGAAATCAGGGCTGGAGAAGCTACATTAAGCTTCGGGGTAACGATGAATCAAACTGACAGGCAAAAAGGATGGGAGGTGAGTGGCAGGGATATGAGAAGGCACTGTACTCAGTTAGGAATTGGGGTAAATGAGATTATCTGTGTAAGTCACGCGGCCCGTACTGGGCGAGTGTTCGCTGGGTCGGTAGTGCAGGCAGACATAGGTACCCAGCCTGCCGGGGGTAGGTCCTGGCATTGAACTTTAAATGCTAATTGGTCCTTCGTGCACCCGACTGCACCTTCTGTATGAACCCTCCACTGCAGGTGTTGGCTCAGTTAGTCCCATTCTTCTCTGATGCCTGGACGTCCCACTAATTCATATTCACTGGCTTACAACTGACCAGACAATCAAAAACTAGGGCGGCAAAGTACGGTCACTCCACAACTTTGGGCCCTGCAAGATTCTTACATTCTTCTTTCATTTATTATTTCTAGAAGCAGATATGCTTTAAAATACAGGGACTTTATAATTTTACTGTTTCTTACTGAACTTCTTTAGAGGTAGGATGAAAGCCATGTGCATTTTCTCTCTTTATCCTTATTCTCTTTATTAAAAATCAAAACACCATAATAAAATTACCTAGATGCTTTTTTACCTTATAATTCATAGGTATCTTCACTGCCATTTCAATGAAAGTTCCCTTCATAGAAATATCTTCTATAGTTCACATCACCAATTATATTGATTAATGTACCCCACAATGAAAACTGCTTTTCATTCCATAAATATTTTATCATTTCTTTATTCTCTGCTAATCACAGTGACATAAAGTTTATCTAAAGCTAAAACTTTAGCCAAGAATAAGAAAATAATTTTATAAATTCTGTTATCTAAAATTGTTAATATAAGCCCTAAAGCTGGCATCATTTTATTTTAAATAAAAAGAGTACAGACCAACATTTAGAACATACTAATTCTACATTATCAGCAAGTCTAACATTTGTTTGATTTATCAAACTCTAGGTCATTTGAAGTGCTCAAAAATGGGGAAGCCTGGGAGAATCTGTAAACTGGACATCATAAGGTAAGAAAAAACCCGAAAATGTCTACATTACTACAGAGAACAAGAAACCATCATGGTAGGCACTAAATCTAGTACTTAATCAAACTATGCCTCTTGGAGATTCTTCAATCAAAAATTGTTTAAACTTATTCTGATGGACCAAGTGTCAGTTATGTGGAATATCAGCTTATATAGATCATCTCTATTTCAAAGAAAAAAACAAAAAATGTGTAAATGAGGCAGTAGTTACTTTTTCTCATTTATATTTTTATTAAATGTGTTAGGGTGATGTTAGCTAATAAGACCATATAAGCTTCAAACGTGCATTTCTGCGATACATTGTCCACATAGTGGACCACCTCCCACCCCCCATCTCCCTCCAGCACCGCGTATGCGACACGCTCCTCTGTAATCGTTCACACACGGACTTGCCCGGGTCGTTAGGGTTCATGCGTTCATTTTGCGTCAGTCGGTTGGAAGCTCTTTCAGAGCCCTGGACGAAGGGCTTTCCGTTTTTTGCACTGTTACCTGGTCTCTGAATGAAACTTTGTTCACAAAACAGGGGTTTTGTGGTTGCTGCTGTTATTTTTCCTCTGAAACCAAATTGCACCATGATTTCAGGGCAGTTAATGATTCTTCTCTCATTTCTATGGACTTTAAATCGATATTAGTACTTTTGCATAGCCTAAAATATTATTGGTCCTACGGAGCTTTCCTTTTGAAATATGTTTAGCTCCCTGTGATCAGTGACGCGCTAACCCTTTTCTGGCTAAGCTGCCACTACGCACGGAAAACCTACCTGGAGCTTATCCACGAGGACGTGCAAACAGAACTGGGAGAAACCCGTGCTGCCCATTTTCAGGACTGGATTGAGAGCGAGAGCTATTTCTCTTCTTAAAATTCCTTGATTAAAGAGGACTTAGCTGTAAAATTGTGGACTTTCCATAGAAATTACTAAGAACGTCATAGCAACTGGCAGTGCTGGAGAAAAATGATAGAAAGTATTGTTTTAATTATTGTCCAACTTTTTACTTTGAGATAACTTCAGACCTGTAGGAAAGTTGCAAGAATATTAAAAAATAATTTCTATATACCTTTTACCAGATTCCCTAGATACTAACAAATTCTACCTTTGTTTTGCTTTATTGCTCTTTCTTTCTCAAATATATCACACAGATTATAACTTTCTCCCTATGTGTATTCATGTATTTTCCTCATTTTGAGGATATATGTGGCAGACATGATGCCCTGCGCTCTTAAATATTTCAATGTGTATTTCCAAAACACAAAGACATCCTATCACTAACCAAAGCACAATTTATCAAAATAAAAAACTCACACTGATAATCATGATACAATCTGCAGGCATTATTCAAACTTTTCCAGTTGTCCCAATAATATCCTTCATAGCAAAACAAAATCCTAGATCACACATTGCTCCCGGATGTTACATCTTCTGGGTGTTTTTTTGTTTGTTTGTTTGTTTGTTTGTTTTTTGGTCTGGAACACACCTCAGTTTTTCTGTTTTGATAACCTTGATAATTTGAAGAATATAGCCAGTAGTTTTGGAGAAAGTCCTTGCACTTGCCTTTCCTGGACACCGCCCCTTGAACAGACTCAGTGTGTGCGTTCTGAGCAGGAAGATGGCAGACCAGGTGCTGCGCTCTGAGGCACGTGTGTGCGTTTGTCCTGTCCCCGGTAACAGTGACTGTGAGCACGCCTGCCCATGCCCCTGTGTAAAGTTATATTTTTCCATTGTAATGGATAAGGCCAGTATGGGAGATCATTTGGGAGGAAGGAATATAAACTTCCTGTTACTTGTCAGACTTACTTTCGTGTGCTGGTTTTAGCATCTGCTGATGATTCTTTTGGAATTAATTATTCCTGGCATGGTTGCTAAATGGGGATGATCTAATTTCATAATAGTCCTGCTTTAATCAGAAATAAAGTGTATCCTATAATTGTTTTTATCTTTTCATAGTTTAATTATTTTCTTAAGGGCTTTGGATGTTCTTTTTTTTTTTTCCCCCATGGCTACATTTAGCTAAGAGATCTATAAAAATTGCCTAGGTCATTTGGTGAAAAGCTACTGATTTTATAGTTCATTTCCTTCTTATAATAAGTAATTGTTTCCATTAGCTGAATTATTTTAATAGTGTTAAAAGTAATGACTGTTTTAAGAGTGCAACTTTTTCCTATTTAAAAGCACACTCTTAAGACGGCGTATTACAGCAGCCGCAGCGTTTAGGAAGGAGCACGCGGGTCTGTCTTTCTGGTGACGCTCTGACACCGGCGGCAGGGAGCAAGGGGCTGTGGGAAGATTTTAACCAAGCAACATTCATTTTAAGTCCTTTTTTCTCACTACATGGCACCATGGGGTTAATATTACATGATACAGAGAAGAGTTTTCTACAGTTTCCATGTTATGATTCTTAAAGAAAACACCTCTTCAGCAACAACACTGGGCAAAAAAGTATTTCACATTTTACTTTGCTGAATAGTCTTTGCGATGGCATTTGAAAAATTTGCAACCCTGGAGAGACCAGACTCTGTGTCTGTTCTAAGGGTCTCTCTCTCTCCGCACATATGGCAGGGACATGAGGGGCGGATCCAATGCTTGCAAATCCACAGACGTGACCCCTCAGTGCGTGTGTGCACTTGACCTCTGGGCAGCTGTGACCGCTACACTTTAGTGGCTCAGGTGAGGGTGATGGAGAAGGACCTCATCTTTTAAAAATGACTTAAACTGGTAATAGTGCAAAGAAAATTTAAAAATTATTTTGTGCTAAAAAAGGAAATAAAATCGGGGAACATTCTAGCATGGAAGGCTGAAGTAGTATTTATCGGTGCTTAGCTGAGAGTCAGGTATGACTTCCCCCTCAGCATCAACACCGTCATCACATCAGGCCCACCTGGATGCCTGGCTCAGCCTCTGAACCTGCACGTTTGGACCTGTAGCTCGTTTCCGTAAGCACGTCCTCCACATGTACTCATTGGAATAATGGTTTAGAGTAGCAGTACCTTAATATATTTATTCCGTGGTTTTTGAGCATTCAAATTTAAGTTACTTATTTTTATTGTCATTTCTTCTTATTTTGCCTTGGTAAACGTTGGGGAGGTAAGTTTGTTGACAGGGTGTTAGCATTTATTTTCCTCCAAGATGAGACTGGACGACACTGCAATGAAGTAATAAAATCCGTAGCAAAAAAGACAAAGGTAGCATAATTCTGTGAGGGTAGAAACCATGTTCTCCTACCTCTGTCTTCCTTCACAACTTGGTAGGAACCTTATAGTTGACCCTGTCCCAAGACCCCTCGCCACAGCTACACCCACCCCATCCCCACCTCCTTTCCCAGTTCCTAACCAGTCTCAGCCTGCTTCCTTCTTACAGCTCAGCTAGAACCAGTCTGATGTCTGCAATACATAGTGTTCACAGGGTAGGGCTAGTTATGGAACAGAACATGGAGGCTTTTTCTAACCCTCAAGAACTTTACAAAACTGACCAAAAAATCCTTAAATGTGTGTAAGTACAAGGATTCAAAATGTTCTGTTTTTAAAATAATGTTCTCTAAAGTTTAAATAGTCTTGAAATATAGTATTGGCCATGAAATAAGCATGGCATATCCAGTGTGTAAATTATTTAGTAAATAACTCCTATTCTTTAGTCAGTGAGATTTGTAACATGACTGAAGCCAGCGGACAAATAAGACCTCTCTAATTCTGATTAAACGATTCATCCCTGCAGCTTGAAGCTAATTCTACACAATTTCAGGACCAATGAAGCAACAGGAAAATGAGGTTGATGCGAGGCCTGTGTAGCTTCACGACTGTCTTTGGGCCTTATTTCTGTGCAGTGAGACGAGTCAGTCTGTGATGTTGCCAGTTTGCTGCAACCGGTGCAAATAATCAAATCTGCTTACAGTGTTTATTACCCTGCAGTCAAGTGTTTTTTCTCGAATGACTTCTTTTTTCCTCTCAGCTCCCCAGTTTATTCTTTCGTCCGAGTCTAAATTGCTCTTGCCCCTTGTCGCCCAGCCCCGTCCACGCTTAGCAACAGCACCTGCCTGTTGGACCAGCAGGGACCGTCTGCGGGTGGACGGGAATCACAGGGGCGGGGGCCCCGAGCTAGGACCCGGAGCTCGGGGTCCTTCTGGGCATGGGAGGTCAGCAAATGACCTCAGCCCCTTCGATTTTCTCCTTCTCCTTCAAGCCGGTGACATGCTGTGTGCTTCCTTGTCCCCGCGAAGTGTCCCTGCTGTGGTAAAGGGTCCGTGTCAGTAAATCAGTTTCCTTTTCTTGTGTAACCAGTCACCCCCAAGTGCAGTGGCTGGAACGGCGACGACTGGCTCTTTCCTCTTACTGGTGGATGGGGTGGCTCTTTGCTCTTTGGGGTGCTGGCTGGAGTCCCCAGTGTGACTGCATCCAGCTGGTAACAGGAGAGTGTGTGTGTGTGTGTGTGCGTGCGCACATGAAATTTCAGTTCAAACATCGAGCACCCACTGTGTGTGGAGCCCCATGCTAGGTGCTGAGAACACCCCGCCTTCCCGGAGCCTGTCGTGTAGCAGAGACGCAGGCAGCTGCTGGTGGAATCGCCGTGCAGGCTGACGAGCTCTGTGCCGCGATGTGCCCAGGTGCGTGGGGCCTTTAGACGGCGTGCCTGTCCAAGTCTCAGATCGGGGTAGCCGCCGAGTCCAAGCCGGAAAATAAAGACGGAGATGCTCACACAGCAACAAGTGGGGTGAGACGTTTGGTGGGGGCAAGAGTTGTTTGAAACTGAAGGAGCAGCATATTCGAAGGCCTGAGAGGAGGGGAAACTGGGCCAAGTGCAGGGACGTGAGCTGGAAGGCGCAGTGACAGTGAGGACTGATGCGGGCGGGGAGCCAAGCAGGGTACAACCACCGCGCGAGGTCCCTTATATGCCATTTAAAGGTTTGAGTTTCACTTCGGTGTTTAGGTGGAGCGTTTGAACCCTGAACACTGTAAAACCAGATCTGCATTTTCAGGATGATAAATTTGAGGGCGGAATGGAGGGTAAAATGGTGACGGGGTGGGGCAGGGACACCGTGAGGGAGCTGTCCTATGTCGTGAATTGAGTGGTGCCCGACAGCCCACTTCTGCTCTGAAACACTGTTGCCACTTCCAAGCTGTCGCTGCCCTCTCTGGTCCAGGTATGCCCCTGTGAGTCTGCAGAATCGAAGGCTTCTAGACTCCTCGGCACTCTCAGAGCTCCCCACTCTTGAGCTTCAACCACTGTTCTTGGGTCACAGCCGCAGGGCTCTGCGGGGAAGGCCGGCGACAGTTTTCACGCAGAACGGGGAGTCACCTCGCTGTCGGCGTCCAAGCCTCTCTCTGCTCCTTGATCGCGCCTCTGAACCGACCTCCGTATAGAGAAAGGAGCAGTGTCATTATGAACTACTGGTAATAAAATACTAAATTCAGGGTCGCCGGGAGGACTGCATGTGGTACATTTATGCGAAGGACCTCGCACGTAGTAGGCATTACAGCCCGGCACATGGTCATTATTTATAGCTGGCCCAGCTGTTCCTGCCCCCAAGACTTGCATGTTCTCATGTAAATGTAATTCCTTTCCCCCAGCTGCCTGGACTAAATACATACAATGGAATCAAGATAACTTCAAGCCATATGTAGTTTTATCAGCACAAAAGACAGCATCGTAACTCAAATGCTGCAGTTAAAACATTATATCAGGCATCTCCAGAGAAGCAAATGAGTAAAGAACCTCGAAGGTGCTTGTCTTCATTAAAGGAAGTATGTGAGCTGTGGCTTAACTGATGTGGCTTACAAGGGCCTTAGAAGCTGGCACTGCTGCCACACACACGACAACCCTCCTTATCGCCTGGCTCACAGTGGGGACATTTGAGTCAGAGCAGATCAGGGAGGCCTAGTTCCTCTGCTTCAAACGTAGGTCTCATTTGAATTGCATTTTAATGATTGTGTCTCCGATGTCCCGAAATCACTTATTGTACCAAAGTATGTTTTCAATTTGTGAAAGTCGTCAAAACATTTTTTGCTAGGATTATCAAATCATCTTTATCTTTATACCATCTAAAGTAAAGTGAACAACATCTAAAACTGATTTATTGGTGGAAAAAAATCACATCTCATTTGCTTCTGGTAATTGGACCACATTTCACAATAGATTGAAAGTAAAGTTCCTTAACTTATCCCCATATCCTTTGGGGCCTACAGAATGGCCTAGAGTTAAGTGAGCTTATCTGATATGCAAAATCTACAGTTCTTCTCACACAAATCATTCTAAAGTCTGCCTCTCACACATTTACTTCTATTATCTAAAGGGTCCCTGTGATTTCTTAAGCACTTTTATGTGACATTGAAAAATGGTTGGTCGCGCTTACTTATATTAGGCATGCATGCGATCATTTACAATGCGCTATGGGGCCTGACACCCATCACGCAAGATGTCCCTTATTTTGTCATTTTGTCATAGGGCAACAGCAGCAGAGGACAGTCAAATTCACCCCCGGGAGAGAGAATCAGCTGTTAACGTTCAGTAGAGGTCGATGTTTGGAAAGGTGGGGTGGTTGGTAGGGAAGCAAGGAGTCACTGGCAAGAACCGTCAGATGTCAGGGCGTCACTAGGTCTGTCTTCTGGCCCATAACCCCTTTCAGGTGCAGCCGAGCTGAGCCTCACGGTTTCAGGACAGGAAGAGCGGCTGGTAGGTGGGGGTATGTTGTGGAGAACCCAGCACGTCTAGAGAAGGTTGTGGAGAATTAACAGAAGGCTGGGCGGGAGGGTTTCAGAACCTGCAGGTCTGGCTGGAGTAGACACGTTAATCAGAGCCGTCTCGCCTCTTGTGTGTCATGCGTCTGCAGTTCATCTCAGTCCATTTGGAATTAGGGAAGGAAGATTACATGAAGGTGGGGGAAGCACGGTGGGCATTGATTACAGGATGGTTGCTGTGATTGTGTGCCCTCTGAGGGTGGTTTCACTTCTGAGGGACCTGAAAAGAGGCATTGCAAAGACGTGCTAACCTTGGTGCAAAGATAAAGCTTTAAGAAGCTAGATGCCTGGGCTGCAAGCAAGGTGCCGTGACCATCTGGACAGCACGTGTGACTGAGCCCTGTGTGGGGGTCTACTCATCCTGCCGTGCCCAAGACAGCCCTCAGAGGCAAGTTTCCTGGTTTAGTAAGCCTGCCACCTCCTAGTCCAGAGTGGTTGGCCGCCTTCTAAGGTCTTCCCCTGCCCTGCTGTGGGCGGGCCACTTTCAGATTTCACCCAGGGACTCCGAGATCTCAAGGCCACGCTCCTGTTTCATCAGTGATGTCAGAGCTGCCCAATCCAAAGGGAATTTTTCAGTCTGCTGGTGTCTGCTCTCTCAGGATAGCTAAAGCTGACCAAGCCTCTTTCCTTGAAACTATCCTCACAGGACTTTCTCTGGCTTCTTCCTTAGCCTGTGACTATTATTTTGCACTGCCATTCACAGACTCCTCTCGCCCACAGTTATTAGGTGCTTCTGTGGCCAATTTCCCCCTGTCGGCGTTCCTTTCTTTTCATTCGGCATTCTCCCTAAATGAATCAAACCGTTGGTGATGTTGGAATGACATCTGACCCAGACGTGGAATGCTCAACCAGCAACCTATGGTCACACTATGCCTAGACCGACCTCTTTCAGTGTGCAATGGAACACGTAATGAAACTTTTCCACTCGTCTCAGAATTTAGCTAAAGCCTCAATTTGGAGTTCAGTGGTTGATAGGAACCTCCATATTCTACAAAGAGTATTGCTAGTCAAATCCCCGTGGGACTTGTGCAAAGGTGACCCAGGCAGTGAGGCAGGCAACAAGGGGTGTGGGGGGGTGGGGGTGGGGGGCGTCTGAAGGCAGAATCTCAGGATTTCATGGACAATTAGGTGACAGGAATGAGAAAGCACAACTACTAGAGAGTTGGCATTATGAATAAAATATATTAATTGACAACATGAATTAATTGCCATATTTATTAAGTCCCCATAGAAAATGATGTAATTCATTTAATCTCAGGTGATATAATGGCTCCTCTGTGCCTGAGATCCAAGATACTGATGTCCATTTATATGGTCCCTGTAAGACAGTTTCCTTAACCATCAAAGCTGTGATATATTCACTCATAACCAGCCAAAAGAGATAGCATCCTGATTTTGATTATTAGAGGGCAGTATATAATCAGTTACAGCTTTCGTGTGTTCCAGAATTCTTCCAAGTCACCGGGAGTGTCTAAAATCTTTATGAATTATAGTCAGTGTTGGAAACCACCACCATCTCCCTCAAGCCTGCGGCAGTCCGCAGGCCCCAGGCAGCAGCCGGTGGGTCCTGGGGCACTTCTGCTTGGTTGTGACTGTCACCTTCCTCTGTATCCCCTGTGCTATGGCTGAGTGCATTACTTTGTGGCTCAGTTTCCACATTTGAGAAACGGGAATAATAGTATCTCCCTCATACATCTGTTGTGAGAATTATACAGAAAGCCCTTAGAACTATGCCTGACAGTAAATCGTACTTACTTTACATTATTATCATTAGTTCATGTTTTAGGATCATAACTTTTAGACTTAAAATGTCTCAGAACAGGTCCTCAGGAAGTAAGTGGTGAGTTGTCTCTGGCAATCCACAGGCTGTGCTCGTAAATTAATCTCTAACCCTCTGCCATTTGTCCTCACGGAGCCCACGGGTAAGTGTTGCATGTTGCTGCAGCGCAGTTCACGCTAGTCGGTTTCCGGAACGGCGATGCATTTCTGAATGGCGTGTTGAACACATAGCTTTATCGACTACTTCCTTTCCCCTCCCATAAGAATAACTTTCAATTCCCATTGAACTGAAATGCATTCACAGCGGCCCTTTGGGGAGTGCACGTCTTCCATTATGTGAGACGGAACTGCATAAATGTTTCCGTGCCATCCTAATGATACACTCTGCATTTATTCATGTATTTCTGCCAAACGTAGTCTTAATTATTTTTCATATCATGTCTTCTCCATTACAGAGCCGTGTTCCTCGTGGTTAGTAACCCTGTCCACTTTATTGTATTCTTCCACTTGCTCGTGGCATAGATTTGTATACTTTTTAGGGTGTGCTGTGCATGAAAAAGAAATGTGGCACTTTGGGGACTGACTTACTGAAATAACTTCTCCAGTGTGAAACCGGAAAGAACTAGGCCAGTAACCCGCAGAATTATATAATTATTTTTAGCTTGAAGGGACCTGTGAGATCACTTTATCCAGACCCTTCCTTTCACAAATTAGGAAACTGAGGCCCAGCGTTGCAGCGGGGCAGCGGTGGCCGGATCACAGCCCACCGCCCGCACGGACAAGCCCCGGGCGCTGCCAGCAGAGCCAGCCTGTGACTGGCTCTTGGACCGAGCGGTCTGCTTTCCCGCTGGCCTCCGCCTGCTGAGGCCTCTCCTCCCGCGTGCGTGTGGCAGAGTCGGGCTTCATCGCCCTGCCAGGTTACAGAAAAAAATACATCCGGCACAGAAGAAGGAAGAGAGGCACGGGATAGATTAAAGGGAGAGTTGTCTCTTCCTCTTGTCTTTATTAACATTGTCATTAAGGAAACAATGGTGTACTTAAGAGGAGAGTTTAGGGAACATAAGATCATCGTGCCAGACCAGTCTGTTCTCGAGTAATCTCGCCCCAGTCTCCACGTTAAAGGTTATTATCTGGCTGCCCGGTCATTCATGGGGCGCTGAGACTGCGTGTGTGAAGTGTTTTTAAAGTATTTAAGGCGGGGGCCTTTGCACGTGTCTGGCCTGAAAGTGAAAGGGGCAAGGTGGGGGCGCAGGGAAGGAGAGGCACGGGGGCCAGTAGCCGGCAGCCGGAGGCAGCAGGTGGGAGAGGGAGGGGAGCGGGAGCCCCGGCGGCTCTGCGGGGAGGGGCGAGGCTGTCCCTGGTGGCGGTGCCAGGAGCCTGAGAGCCGCTTGGAGAACTTGGCCGCGCCGCGCGGGCCCCTTTCGGTGGGAAGGACAGTCGGACCTCCGGGCATGGGTGAGTGCGCAGGCTGGCTCGGGACGCCCAGAATCGCCTCCGAGGGGTCGTACAGAAGGAAAGTGGGGGGATGTGGCTCCAAGAGCGCGCGCATCCCTCCCGCCTCGCCCTTCTGTGCCGGGAGTGGTCCGGGGAGCGAGGCTGCGGAGGCGCGGTGGTGCCTGGAGGAGAGGGCCGCGGGAGGTGCGTCCGGGCGCTCAGGGCTGTGCGGGAGCGACGGTGGGAGCGTCCCGGACACCGCGGCCCGAGGTCCGGTGGCCTCGCAGGGGATCGGTGGGGAGCAGGCTGCGGCGGGGCTCGCCAAGTAGGAACTTGGGCAACTTCGTTTGTCCGGCTCTGCGTGCGTGCGGGAGGGTGCAGGCAGGCGAGACTCGGGCAGGCATCAGTGCCTGTCCCAAGGGCCACATCTGCACCAAGGTTTGAAGCTGCGCTCCGAGGCCCATGCGACTCTTCCCGCAGCAGAACCCCGAGCCGGCCCAGGTCCCGGTGGTCCCGTGCGCGCGGGTCGGCGCGGCTGGAGTTTCTGGGCAGAGTCCACTGCTTGGGACTTGAGTGGCAGCAGCTGGGAACAGCCGCAGGAATGTGGTGGGTGGGGGTAGGGGTGGGGGGGGGGCCGGGTGTGAAACAATCAATCTGAGCGGAGCCGAGGAGGAGGTGGGTTCCGGAGGCGAGCAGCGCAGCGAGGGCTGCGGGAGAGGGGCGCCGCGCGTCCTCGCGGACGGCGGTCCGGCTGGCCCGGGCGTACAGAGTGTGGGGCCGGGCTGCTGCTTCTCGTTACTGAGTAGCGATCCCCAGGCAGTGCGGGTGGCTGCTGACTCAAGGCCGATTCCCTCATTCCATGCCCCTCCCCCGGCTTCTCCCTGTCCTTTGTGGTAGGGACTTCTTCCAGCGCAAAAGAGGCCATTTGGGACCGTACTCAGGTTGAAGCTCCTGAGTTCCCACAGGCTCAGGGGTTCGGGGTTGTTTTGACTGCTGATCGGTGGCGTTTGCAGACTCTGACCAACTTGGAAGAAAGGAAAAGAGAGAAAGCTAAGGACATGTTTCTCTAAGAATATTAATTGTGACCACGAGGACATTCATAGTCTCTTCTTGACCGACGGGAAGTCTTAGAAAGATCCATTTTTAGGGTCTGTGAATAAAACAGTGTTGCAAATAGTGTCCAGAATGGACTGTCTTTAATAGTGTTCTGAAACCTAAGGAATGTTTTCAGGATGAGCAGAGACGATAAAGCAGTTCCCCATGTGAGGCAGAATGCGTTTCAGGCTCGCCCTCCCCTCCTTCCCCCCTCCTTCCTTCCCCCCTCCTTCCTTCCTCCCTCCCCTCCTTCCTCCCTCCCTCCCCTTGTGTTCGGGCATGTAAACTCCGGATGGAATAACACTTTTCAGGGGAAAAAGCTCTCATAAATGGAAAACCAAAATGATTGATACAGTGTACCCTATTCACTCCGTCTATTAAATGTGTTTAGATATTTGGAACCAAAGTAAAATGTCTAGAAAGAATGATATATATATATATTTTTTTACCTTATAACCTTAAGCCTGAGTGGATTCTCTGTCAAAAGGTAAGGTACTCATAATTTTGAAGTTAATTATTTCTCTAGCTTGGGTTTCCAACTTATAATAAAAACAGTCGGCCCTGGATTTCACCTCAATGCCCTTGGGTACGTTTTACGTGGCCTCAAGTTCCAGGAAGGGGTTACTGTGGAGAGCAGGTGACCTGCCGCCTGAGCTCTCATGATACCCCTGGGCTTGGTTTCTAAGATCTTAAGGGTTCTCCTTCCTCTCTGTAATCTGACAGACACTAGGTGTGCCCTCCTCTTGCTTCTGCCAGGAAAGGATGACATATTTTCTATTGTAATTGAGGTCACTAAAAACTCATGTTGTTGTCAGCTGCCTAGGAGGTGAGAGTGGGTAGAGGAGGCAGGTGAGAAGCCAGGGGCCAGGGACAGGGCGGGCAGCAAAGGCGAGGGAGGGCCGGAAGCTGGCACCCAGGACAGCGAGCCAGGCGGACAGTCCAGAAGTAGACAGAGCCAATGAGCAGATGGCGTCAGTGACAGGGAAGAGGGAGAAAATGTGTCCAGAAACTAGAGAGAAAACACATGGTCAGCTAAGGTCATCTTCTCCCCCTCCCCTCTTTCAGCTTACTGGCGAAAAACCCAGAACTTCATTCGTTAGAACTTCTCTTACTTAGTGGTAGTAGGGGGTGAGGTTCAGCTTCAGAGAGAATGCCCCATGGTGCCACCAAGCTGACTCCATCTTCTTCTGGCGTCATGCCCCCTGCAATGTCTTGTTTACAGGCAGGAAGGTGGTGCTCAGAAAAAGAAGTCCACACTCCCGCGTTATGGAAGACTGAGAGTAGCTGATTCATCAAATATTCTGAATAATTGATAGTTATCACATCTATAATGCACAAGGCTAACTCTCCAAAGAAAAAAGTTATTTGCAAAGTAGGCAAATTGAGATTTTGGCGTCTCATACGTCTCCCTTTTCTTTTTTCTTTTCTTTTCTTTTCTTTCCTCAGCTTATCCTAAGTATGCAACAAGGGTTCCCCTCTGGCCCAAAATTTTGCTCTCCAGAAAAGATATGATGAGATATTTCATACTCAAAAATGCAGGGCTATTTCTTTGCTAAGAGTTTACATTTTAGCTGCAAGATTTAGTTTCACCTGCAAGCTCTCTAATTGTGGAGTTTCAGGCTGTCGTGTGCGATAGGGATATTCTTCTCTTCTAACCACATCACGTACTATTCTTTGTTTTATTTTAAAAACAATGTTAAACATGATTTAGTTCCACAGGTATTATTAGTAAGTTTCAAGGAGGGAGTGGCATTGAACCTGGTTTGGAGGAAGTGAAGGATTTGGGGAGGGAACAGGTGCTCTAGGGAGAAAAAGGGTCCCTTCTCAAAGCCGGAAGGTAGTGAATTTGGGGAGCAGTAAGACATGGAGCCGGGTTGACAGGTGGGACTTGAATCTGAAGAGCTTTCAGAAACACTAATTAGAATTTAAACAGTCGGAAATAGGGAGTCATGGAAGGTTTTTGAGCAATGAAGAACTATAATGAAATTAGTGTTGAGGCAAGATAAATTGAGCAGTGTTTTTAGGACAAAGGCTAAACTGGAGAGGACAGGCCCAGTAGTCACAGAAGTCCCAGATAATGCGCTGTGTGGTTAGCCCAGTCACAGTGAAACGGTGGTGATTACAGAAATGGAGAGAAAACGGGGGGTGAAAGATATTTCTTATAAAGAAACTATAAAATTAGGCAACTGAGCAATAAAGAGGAGAAAGAATAAGAGATATTCTTTGGAGATTTGAAGGCTTGAACATTGGGGACATAGTGGGGCTCTTAATAGAATATTTAAAGGAAAAACCAGCTTGTTTCCTTTCTGGATGCTTTGGACTGAAAATTTGTTTCATTTTTGAAATGTTAATTAAGAAGTGATGGCCAGACATCTAAACAACAATGTATAGTAGGCTGGAAGTGCATAACGAGAATTTCATCAGAGCACAAGAACAGAAGGAAAGTAAGATTTGAGAGTTAGCAGCCTTTATTGGGAGGTACATGCATGCAATGGGTTATCTGCCCGAAGGTGTGAGCTGGGGGGTGCTGGCTGGGGGACGGCGGGGAGGAGGGGTAAACACTGTTTGTAGGAAGATGGAGGTCAGCTGGGTCACACCACCTCCAGTCAGGGCAGTGACATGTGAGATCTGTAAGGTTCTAGGGGTCCACAAAGTTTGACAAGGGAAGACAATCAGGCAGAAGTATTTTGCTGTCATTCAGTTTTAGTAAAACTTGATTTGAATAAGGATCTGTAAAATTGTTTGCTAATTTAGGCAAAGAATAATGAGACGTGGTATTGTTTCGATCTCATACTTTTTCCAGGAAAAACATGACTCCCTAGAGGCAGTCATGGACAAGGGACAAAGAGCTAAGGTTGAAGCAGGAGCAGATGATAATCCCTTATGTCTCTGGGTGGGTCCTGCACGTCTCGGGGACCGTTTCCTCTTCTGTTTGGTGAGGGGGTTGGGCAAAAGTCTATAAATTTACGGAGCTCAGGTTTGTTTCAGCAACAACTGGAGAAAAAAACATGTGAAAGAGATAAGGCTCAGCTATTTCCATTAAGCAAAACAAGAACATTTTAATGATGTTAGGCTATAAGGCAAAAATTGTAAGGGTCATTTGGTCTCTAGTATGTTATTTTCAGTAGAAAATAACTATAAAAGTCTGATCGTCTGAACCCGAACACAGAAAGATAAACTAATGTTCTGGTTATCTTTGCTGTATAACAACTATCCCCAAAACTAGTGAATTAAAACATCAGTTTTTATGACCTCACGGTTCACCAGGCCGACTGCGGAGCAGTTCTTATTTGAGGCGTGTTGTACCTTTGCAGCCGACCTCTACAGGGGACTCGGCCCTGTGAAGACTTGACGGGGCTGGTCCTCCCAGAGAGCCTCACATCTCGCTGGCAGTGGATGCCGGCTGTTGGCTGGGAGTCCAACTGGAGCCATCTCCGAGCGCCTTGGGCTTTCACAAAGTGGTGGCTGGGCTCCAAGAGGGTACGTTCCTAGAACAACTGGGCAAGAAACCCAGGAAGATGTTGCAAAGATTCTTCTGTCCTAGGACATCTTAAGTCCCAGAATATTACTTCTGTTACAGTGTTTAATGGTGACAAAAATCATTAAGAACAATCGGGTTCAAGGGTGGAAGCATTAGACCCCCTCCTCCTGATGTGTGGGGCGTAGCATGCGTGTTCAGGGAGGAGGACTTGAGGTAGCCAAGAAATTGACCTTATTCCTAAAGGAAATGTCTTGTAAGCAAGCTTCGCCAGAGAGACACCATTGGGTTCACAACTGAAAAGGTGACATAAGTTTTCTGAAGGACGTATGACAAAAGACTGAAACTTTCATTCGAAATATGAAGAAATCTAGACAGTCACACTAAAATTTCACAGCAACACATTCAAGTGTGGAAATTCATCCCCGGGTGGAAATGTGTTAGTAGGACGCTGGGACAGCCCTACTCAAAATAACGCCAAATGCGACCCGCTAATCTTTCTTAGTTTAATTTAAACCTGAAGTTTCTAAGGCTATTTTAAGTTACTGATTGTGTACTTCGAGTTGAGTTTGTATCATAAAGTGTAATGTAGGTCAGTTAGCACAAATCCTTTATTCACTATTCCTTTGTCACAATACACAAAATGCTTCGAAGTGAACTGTTTAGAAGCTGGCTTTATTTTTCAAGCCTGTGTTAATTGTGCAAAATACATAATTTGTACTGGTATCATGTCCGCTGAAAGTAAGTTTAGGATGAACTATATTTTTTGGAAGATATGTTTCTAAATTAAATATGTAAGATTCAGTTTAACAAAACTTCAAATGTAAATCTCATTCTATTATTTTTAACTGGAAAGGGTCAGAGCTGCCATTTATGTCTACAAAAATATAGGTCTTTCTCCTGGATAAGTGAAAACCAAAGAAAAATTGGGTAAATGATCTGGGTTTAAACTCAAGGACAGAATAGTGTCAACCTAGAAACTTAGAGGCCTTAAAAAGAATCAGATGATGGCTGTTTCAACCTCATTGACTTAAGGTCATTCTATTTTCAACTGTTTAACGAGACATGAGGAAGTCAGGGTAATGTGAAGCCCTATACTCTATGAGACGCCCTCGTGATATAGCAAAGAAAACTGCATCTGCGTGAGAAATGAGGGCTGACTCACGTAACCAATATAAGCGGAATAATGCCAGAGGGTCATAGGACATGTAGTTAAAACAAGTTTCTCCTTAGTTTGCTAAGGTAACCTGTCAAATAGTCACTGCTCTCTCTACAGTGTGTAAGACTGACAAAAAGTATATAATAGCAAAAGAAACATCTCTTGCCATTTCTATAAAACTTCTTGTTCTAGAAACACCTAAGTTTGTTATTCTAATTAGAATAACTTAACAAAACATGTTAAGTACTGACTCCTGGGCCCCAGGTCTGAGATCCAGGTTCAGAGGGTTCCAGTCTCCAAGGGGGCCCCCCGAGGCAGCATGCAGCCCCGCCAGGGTTAGGCAGGGCCACCCCAGCATGCCGCTCGCTTCCGCCGGCCTGCTGGGTGCCACTCGGGGCCGCCGCCCTTTCCTTGTATGGCCACCGCATTGCCTTTAATTTCCCATCCAGTTCCTAGTTCTAAAAATTGTGCATGAGAGCCACGTCCTGGGAGTGCTGTCACGTCTCGCCGTTGTGCTACGTCTCTTTCACTTACCAGTCACTCGAGTGGGTGGGCTGCTCACCAGAGTTTCCTGACACTCCTCCCCTGAAAAGCGCAAATGACGCACAGCTTCATGGTGTCAGGTCTCATTTTCCACACAAAACGCCCAGATCTGTGCCCTCGTGCTCCGCAGCCCACCATCTCTGTCCAGCTGTCCGTCTCATCCTGAAACCTCCATGTCCTCGCCCTTCCCAGGACTGACTGGCTCTCTCTCCCTCCCTCTGCGCGCTGTCCTCCTCTTTGTTTTTTCCGATGGCATCACGTGGCATCCGCGTGGTTCACCGTGTCCGAGGGCAGCGCTGTCGCTCCGTTCCTCAGGCTCCCGCCTGGACTGCAAGGGCCCATCCTCTTCCAGCCTCCTCCGCAAGCATCGCGTGTGCGGGTCAGAACAACCGTGCAAGCACAGCTTTGGTCATGCCACGTCCCTTCTCTAACTGTATTTCTTGCTACCCTCTCGTGCTTTTTATAACCCTAATCAACAACGAAACAAATGAGAAGAACCGCACCAGTTCATTTCGCCTGCTCACCTTTTCTTCCTTCCCGCTATGCGACCATGCTGTTCTCACCCGGTGGCGCGCCCGTGCTGTTTCTCCGTGGAAATGCGAGCCTCTCTCCGAGTCTTCATTAGCTCAGCCTAAATATATTTCCTGCATGAAAAATTCCCAGGACTTGGCCAGTTTCCTGTTACCCAAAGCACGGGGTATGTACTAGTGAAATGCAAAGTATTTTTATGTGTGTCACAGATACCTCTGTAGTGTTTAACGTGTGCCATGCGCCATTTGAACTGCTTCGTGAGTACTTACAAAGTCAACTAAGTGCAGCGAGTGAACATTGAACACTGAGGATGTTTTCTGCGTTCCTGGTTCAGGTTTTCTACTAAATAGTACAAAAGTGACGAAAATTCACAACACGGATATACTAGACATGAAAGGTGTGACAAGATTATCCATTACGGTCACTGTTTCACATTCCCTTCCAAACAAAGATTTATGAAAGAGAATACGGTTTTGTTTGTTAGTTGCCATATATTTGAGAAAGTAAATTCACAGTGACAAATCTCTAGAGAGGAAAAAGCCAGAGCAGCCATTAATATAAGTGCACAATTTGTAAGTAATTGGTTTCTTAGTAGAGATGAAGTCGACTACTAGAAAAATTAGTGTTATTAATTAGTTTCATTCATTTCACAGCAATTACCTTAATGGACTTTCGTTTACATAACATGATAAATGCATCCTAGTTTAAACAAGCTGAGGTGTAAAGTGATCCTCAGCTCACAAGAGGTAAAAAAAAAAAAATTTAAGTAACAATGAAAACCCATGTATTTTATTACATCAAATTAAAATCATCGTTGTGACAGAATCGTCCTAGGGTTCCAGCACATTCATGGTCAATGAGTGCTCTGTGTTGTAGCCTAGATGTTTTCTAGGAGAGCAGATCTTAAGCATTCTCACCCTAAAAAAAAAAGAAAAGAAAAGAAAAAGGCAACAATGTAAGATGATGGATGTGTTAACTTAATTATATCATTTCAAAATGTACACATATATCATATAATCGTGTCGCATACTTTAGGTATATACAATTTTATTTGTTAATTATACCTCAATAAAGCTGAAAAGATGTATGAAAATAAAAACCTAAGTTAAAAATCGATTTTAATATCAATTTAACTGAACAAGTATTTCTTAAGGGTCAGACCCATGCCCACCCTTCTTCTAATTTTTGCTGCAAAAAGGTGTCACTTGGAGATACAAAAGTCACACTCAGAAAACTGTTTGAGAACTTTATAAGATTTGGATAATGGAGATCTAGCATAAATAAAACCATTGCCAAAACCATGGATCCAGAAGGGAAGGGTCCCGCGGAGGCCACAGTCATCAGGGAGCTTTTCTGAGTGAGGGACCTTGAAGAGAAACTGGATGGTGCGTGGCTTTGTCAGGCTGTGGGGTGGGCAGAAGGGCCGGGGCACCGCTGAGGAGGTGGAGGGGATGCATGTTCAAGGCCCCATCTGAAGCGTGTCCATGCCCTCAGTTTCCCGCTCCCGGGACCTCTCGATGGGAGCTGGGCCGCCCCAGCGGAAGCGCGCCTCTCCGACGGGCGGCCTGCTGTGGGCCCGGCTTTCTGACTGACCTCTGCCGTGGACTCACTTCCTGCACGCGGCCTTTTATTTGCAGAACGCTTTGTCGCCTCGTGTTCTCAGTGTATTCCCTGAGGTCTTGCAAGCATTTTCAGCCCACGTGGGCAGCCCTCTCAGCCTCAGTTATCCCCACCTCCACTGCCCTACCTCGCTCTTGGCTTTTGTAACTTACAAAACCATGGATTTTGTCATTCAGCGGGATTCTCTGAATATGTGATTTTTTGTACTTCTTTGCCCCCTTCCCCTTTTCCTCTGAACGTGTAAATTAAAACCACTCATGCTCACACCACCAATAGCGTGGCAGGACCCCAGAGGGCATGATGCTCATTGTATTACGTGTGTGCCGAAGAGTTCCAGTCAGAACTGAACATGAATGGTGCCCTGGTGGTGAGCGAAGTTGGGTTCTGCTAGTCACAGCATCTTACCCTTCAGTTCCTTTGCACTGTCACCAGCTCTTAAGTCTTCTCATTGTCCTCACAGAGCCTTTAGAGCCTGTCCTATTTGCTTCCCTTCTACTCCAGCCTGCCGTTACTTCTTGTCTACTCAGTCGTGGCCCGTAGTTACAACCACCCTCTGCACATATTCTCGCCTCCCTTGGCCATTCGTCCCAGAGAGTCTGGGTTATCGCAGCAGAGGTGGGAGGAAGGCTTGGTGTGAGGATTGAGAAAAAGGTTCCATTGCATGATCATGCCGTTGTAGCAAAGTGTACACTTCATGTAGTGAGTGACAGGGAACTTGGCAGATTTCGTTACAGATACAGTGGAAAGGAAGGAAATAGGAGAGATAATGAGAACAAAAACTATCTTTTTATCTTTTAGAAGACCAACCGGCCCAAGTTAGTACTCTGAACAAAGAGAGGAAGGAGCCTTCCAGAACAAGCACAAACGAGCTGAAAATATTCACAATTCAGGCTGGGGAGCTGTTTGCTCTCCTCAAGCCGAGTCCTTCTGTTTTCTTTGTCACTGACTTTCTTCTTCTGTCCGGAGGCTGTAGCTCATTGTTTATTTATTGGCTGTTTAGTATGAAAAAGCAAGGAGTCTTTGATCCTTGGCAGACAACCAAGGGGGGCACTGGGCCCACCCCTCGAGGGCCCCTGGGCTGGCACCTTGGGCTGTTGGGCTTCCCGCGGCCTCAGCCGCTCTCTGCGGTCCAGAGGGTTTAAGGGATCTGGCTGCTTTGTCGGCGTTTCCCTGTCCTTATTAACACTTGCCAAAGCTTTCTTCATGCGTCTTTAGAACCACCACAGCTTCTAGGTCGAATTTCAGTTTTGATCACAGCATCTTTAGAAGAAAAGCTCAGGACTGCGAGAGCCATTTCCCCCTCAGTGGCTGCGGGCCGGCCGCTGCAGCCATAGCAACGCGCCCTGCGCGCTGCCTCTCCGGCATCTCAATGAGCTTTCTTTACTCTTTGAATATATAGCTACAAAAAAGTTTGGTCTCCTCCGGAAAATGAATGCATGCTTTCACTGAAGAGCAACTTCATGGAGTTAATTAAGCATTCTTTTCTAATGTTCATTTCTGAACTGAGCTAGAAATTATTTGCACTCCTTTTTTTTTTCCTCAAGTTTTTATAATTAGGCTTTCAATAGACTTAATCTTTTAATTTAAAAATGATTAGTTTCCAGATGGTTGGGTGCCATGGCTTAGGTTGCAGAGCAAGGCATACCCAGCAATAGCAGGAAGCTGCAATAAACACAACGTGACGAACACGGGGGTTCTGTTTGCAACAAAGATCCAGGACATCAGGTAGTCAACAGTATGGTCCGGAGAGCTATAGTCATTTTACTTTTCTAGAGAAGGGAAGATTTGGGGAGGTAATCTATATTTTGTATTAAATTCTACTGCTAAATAAAATACGGATAGAAGAGGACGTTTTTCCTCTCTTTATTTCAAGTCACAGATAATTGTATTTTCCCTCTACACAAAGAATGTTTTGGAGGTATAGAATTATAAAGTTTAGACTTCTCCCAGACAGGTTCATAGTGGAAAAATGGTTATATAACTTTATTTTATATGTAACTTGACCAGAATTTTATGTTCTCCAGTGTATTAATTTCTCAGCAACCTGAACAAATCGGCCTTCCCTGGCAAACTCATGGCACTTTCATTTTATTTTTTGATTTAAAAAACTGTTTTCAATTCCTAGATTCAATGCTTGGAAAACATGATGTAAACTCCCTGGTATTTTATTTGCTATTCATAGGCAAGAAAAGAATACTGCGTATCCCCCGTTTTTGTTGACATGAATGAACAAGGGGAAGCATGTAAAATAGTTTAACATAAAGGGTGGAGCCAAAAGACAGAACTCAGTACAAATAAACACACGCGCACACACAAATTAATTATGAAAGTTTGTTTGTCTTAACTAAGTTTGTATTTGCTTCTTTTTAAGTATATCATACAGAAAATTGTAGATTTGGGGGTATAGACAGACTTCGAATTAGTGCTTTTTCCCCAAAACCAATGCACAGTATAGCCATGCGTTTTCTTAGGAATAAATGGCCTAGCTATGGCTTTTATAGATAGAAAATATTAGGAATAAAATAGAACTAAGAGCAAGACAGCACTCAATAGGTGTTTAGGGATGGTCTTAAAAATCAGAACTTGTAAAGCCTATCTGCATAAGCCACTCATCAGGCAAATTTTAAACGTGTCATTTGCTAGACAGCGTATGTAGTGCTAGATATTGCCTCTACAAAGTTGAATAAAATGTGGTTGTTTGACATAGAGATAAAACAGTAGAAGTTATACGATATAACAGATGCCGCAGTGGAAGTTTGTGTGATATACACGGGCGGGAGGGAGCAGTTACAATTCCTCCTAAGACATCAGTAAAGGAGCTGTAGAGGCAATCGGGCTGAGCCGTAAAGCTCGGGATGGTTTACTTGATGCGCGGGTCAGGGTAAAGGCGCCGCAGCTAGAAGAGTAGTGTGAGTATGGCATTGATGGGAGAGCATCCTGAGGCGTTGAATGAATTGGAAGCAGCTCAGTTGCCTGCAGTGCAGAGATGAGCGGGGTGTGCGCTGGTGGACAGACCTAGGCAGGTCAACGAGAGGCAGGAGGGGCTCAGCTGGCACACTGAACGGGCGGCCTCCAGTGTAGCTAAGCGTGGGGAACCACCGTTGGGAATTCAGCGGGGGGATAACATACTGAAAATTGTGTTTTATTAAGATCATTCTAGCAGCATTGAAAATGAAAACTATGGCAAGCTGGGGATTAGAAACAAGAATGTTTAATAAAGTACATTTTTGAGAATTGAGGTGGACACATCAAAGACTAAAAGAGCTAATGTAAAAGTGTTTTAAAATAATTATGCCCCAGTAACATTGATTGGAATGGAAGGGTGGGTAAAGAGCTAAAATTTTATTTTTAATGTTAAAGGAGAAAAATCATTTGACCATCTTAGAAGATACATTTAGTAAAATATAATATTAACTTATGGTAAAAATCATAAGCAAATTAGAAATAGAATAGAATGTTTGTAAACTGATCTGGCATATCCCACGGAAACCTACAAGTAACATTGCCTTAGTGGTGAAACAGTAAAAACCTTCCCAACAAAGTAACAACAGGACAAAGCTGCTCACTCTCAGGGTTAGTCATTTTCAGCCTTGTCTTAGATGTCCTAACCAGTGCAATTAGAAAAGAAAAAGAATTGTGAGTGGAAAGAGTGGAAGGAAAGACATGAATTTGTGTCATTAATCAAGATGACATACGTGTTTAGGTATTAGACTAAGGAGACTCTGCAAACAATTAGAGACAATAAGAGACCAGCAAGGGCGCTGGGCATAAAGCCAACAGAGGTGGCCAAGAGCATCCCTGTATGTCAACCATGCCAAAGCAAGTGTAGTTGGGATTCTAGTGGACAATTTAAAAGTCTAAATGTACCAAAAACATATGAGATTTTAATATCAGAGTATAAATATGAATACATGATAAGACATATCTGCTTAGTGAATATCAGATCTCATCAGAAATGTTCCAGTTCTCGTTCATGTAATCCCACTGACGGTCCCAGCAAATCTTTCATGGAACTGACAAACTGATTCTAAGACTGATATGAAAAAGTGGTGAGCATTCTACAAATTATTGACATAATTCTGAAAAAGAATAAAAGGGGGTGGTGATGGTGGATATAAGCCTTTCAGATATCTAGATTTATTCCTTAAGCTATAAAAATTATAACTGGTTTGAACCCTAAATACAACAGAGACGAATGGAACCCAGCAACGTGACCAAAAGCAGATGCAGATTCCCATGCGTCCCGCATGCACGACAGAAGAGGCTCCGCTAGTCAATGCGAGACTGTTCAGTAAATGGTGCTGGGGCAAGAAATTTGCACACAGAAAATGAATACTTTTCATTTAAATTAAAATCAACTATTTTAACACCCCACTCCACACGCGAACCTAAATTCTAGACGGCTCTAACAAGAGGGACTCGATAAGGACCTAATTGTGAGAAGCAATCTTAAAATTACACAGAAAAATATTGGAGAGTATCTTCATACTCACTGACAATGGGACTTTTAAAACACAGAGAAAAAGTAATAATAATGCAAGAAAAGACTGACCTATTTGACTATACCAAAATTTAAAGCGTCTTTATGAGAAAATAAAAACATTGAGAAAATACGGGCCAGATTATAAAAGTATAGACTTTGAAAATACATAAATAACTCTTGCAAGTCATTAAGAAAAAGAATAATGACAATAGAAAATGAGCAAAATAAAGAACAAGAATTTCATAGAAAAAGGAACCATTGGTGTCTCAAACATGTCAAGTACTGTTTCAGTCTCTGGCAATGAGAAAATGTTTAGTGTGTGTGTGTGTGAGAGAGAGAGAGAGAGAGAGAGAGAGAGAGAGAGAGAGAGAGAGAGAGAGGGACTGAGAAAAGAATAGATAGCTTGAGTAATCCTATCTTATGTAATAAATTTCATTAGTAGTTGTAAAGTTTGCAACAGTGAAAACTTCAGACACAAATGGCTTTATGGGTGAATTTGACCGACCATTTAAGGAATGTATCATAGCAATTCTATTACAAAACCTTCCATAAGAAAGAATAGGAAGAAATACTTCCCAACCAATCTTATGAAGCTAGCATTACCCTGATACCAAAACCAGACAAAGACCTTACAAGAATATAACCATGAAGATGAACAGATCTCATGAATATTGACGCAACCATTGACAAGGGAATGTTAGCAAAGTGAATCTGTGTAGATTTTCCAGAACTCATAGAACTATAAGTGGTGAATTTTAATGTATAACACTTTATATGCCAATAAATAAAAACTGAAGCAGACGTGATTAAATATCATGTTTGGCTAATTTTGAGTGGCAGGTTGTTTCTTTTTAGTTGTATTATTTTTATTTTTAAATATGTAATACAAATTATTTTGCCCAGTTTTTAATAGGTTAAAGAGAATTTCCTCTGGATACCACTTTTTCCTGTTCCTGCGCCAAACTCTGTTTGTAATTTCATCTCCTCTAGGTTACCTAACCTCTCTTTTCTTTTTTTCTTCTATTTCCTTCAGTTTCACACAATGGATGAAATCTTTAAATATTAGACATAATAGAAGAGAAATTAAAATTTCTTAAGCAACCTTTAATGAAAACTCTTCAGTTTATTCAGTCATTAAGAATTAAATAATGTTCCATTTTACTTTGTATTAAAAATGTAATGCATTTTATTTATTTTATTTTTTGTTCATTTTTATTGTATTTTTTCCATTACCCTTTATGCCCCCTGTGCCCTCTTCCCCCTCCACACCCCCTTCCGCCTGCAGTCGCGACACTGTTGCCCATGCCCATGGCTTCTTCCTCTTTTTTTCCTTTTTAGCTTGGTCCCACCCCCGGCTCCCAGAGCCGTCATCTGCTCTCCATCTATGAGTCTGTCTCTGTTTTGCTTGTTAGTTCAGTTTGTTCATTAGATTCCACATGTGAGTGAAGTCATATGGTACTTGTCTTTCCCTGACTGGCTTATTTCACTTCACATAGTGCTCTCCAGGCCAAGAAATAGTCACAGACAAGAGTCACACCCTGTGCCTGCAGAGGCGGGTGGGTACACTGAGAGAGGGGAGCCGTAGGGCCCCTGACCTGTGGGGAGTGACGTGCACAGCAGTCTTTGCGGAGGTCCCATCACCATTGCTATCGCTAACATAAACATTGTATATGTTATTTCGAATTTGAAAAATCTCACTTTCAACATCCTGTCCAAACACCTGTTTTGATTTGACCCAGCACAGTTTGGCAATGTAATTGTTATCATTCCATCAAATCAATTCCATGCTAGCAAACATTAAGGGCTTGAATTTATTTAGGAAGAGAAATCACACATTTACTAGATAACTCAGTTAGTAGAAACTGAGCTGGGGCCTGTGGAAGATAATTATAAGGCCTGTCTCAGAAAGCGAGCTAAATAAATTATCATGGGTCTGAGGTACACATCCTGCCACTTTATTGTCAACAACCTTAGGCAGTTTAAGTAACCTCCAAGTTGTTGGGTTTTTTAAATTTTAATTTTAAGGTTTGTTGCATGGATTAATGATCTGTAAATTATTTCACACAGCACTCAGGTTTGGTAGATGCCCAAAATTAGCTGCTATAGATTTTATAATGCCGCTAATTGTAGCTGGGACGGAAGGGTGTCTCGGACAGCAGTCAGTACAGTGAGCCGCGGGGGGGCGCTGGCACAACTCTCAGAGCAAGAAGCAGGTGACTGTACTAGCGTCTCTGTTAGTATCGGTAGCACCACTATTGTTATTTACTGGCAAATCAATACAATGTGAACAGAATACAGCTAGGCACTGCGCGTTCATTGTCGGAGGTCAAGTCGTTCCTCCTTCCCGGAGTTGTTCAGTAGCATTGACTAGGGAAGGTTCCTTTCCTGCCCCCATCCCTTCGTCTGGACTTCCGGTGTGGTTCCAGATCTGGAAGGCCGATAGAAAACTCAGGAGTCCCACAGACTAAGGCTAAAAGGATTGATACTCGCTTTACTTACGGTTTAGAATTAGACTGCTGAACTTGAGAACAGAGGAATTGACTCAGCTGATGTGATAATTTTTGCTTCTCCCATAGCATCTGGAAAAGTTGTGTTTAAATAACCTCTCAGGCCACACTGTGATGGACTATTCAGCCGCATAGACGGGTGGCTGCTGACAGCGAACCCTTAGTTCGTGGAATGGAAATGACCTTGAGGCAGCTGCAACATTTGTACACTTACACCTCCTGAAACTGATGTTCATTTTTACAAGGTTGTGGCAGTTGTTGCTTGGTGGAAGCCAAATTTTTTTCAAACACTGGGTTCTGATCGAATGATTATTTATTTTAACTTAGGGAAGGCTAACCTTTGCCTGAATTTGAAGGACAAATTCACTGGAAGCTATCGTAAAATATTTATTGGAACTTTTTTTTTTGCAACGAGGGTGCCAGGTTTTCCATGTGCATTTCTGCCTTCAGCTGATAATTTTAGGCCTTACGTGAACCATGATGAAATAGAGAGATGCTGGACCAAGACCCCGCCTTTGCCATGATTGAACGTAAATTCAGCTCCACGGTCGGCAGTGGTTTCCGCCTTTAGTGTGGGTCAGGGTCCCTTCGCGGGCCTCTAAAAGCCGCGATGTGTGTCCGCCCGTGGGCACACAGCTCCAGCTGTGGCAGAGGAGAGCCTGCACACTGGCCTTTTGAAAGAGCTCAGCAAGTGAGTCCAGTACGCAGCCAAGACTGAGGGCACCCGAATGGGACGCCGGGGTCATTTTCTGAGAATTAGTCACTTTTTCAGGACAGACTAATCGCTTCAAAAAACAGTCCCTTCCTCTCAGTGGTTCCCACAGTAAGATTTATTTCCCCCCATAAATGACAGGCCAGGGTGAGTGTGGGGAGGGGGTGCCAAGACTGGTGGGGAGGGGACTGACCCCTCTTATCTAGTGGTGCTACTGTCCCCCAAAGGCCTCAGAATTTCCCACATGTGAATGAGGGAAGAGAGAACGAGGAGAATCAGAGGGGGACTTTTCTGTTCAGCCCCAAACTGGCGGGTGTACTTACATCCACGCGACGATGGCCACATTCAGTGTCCAGCTCTCCCTGTAAGTTCAAGGGAGTCCGAAATTCTCATCTGAATTTGTGCTCTGGAGGAAAGGAAGCAGGGTGCGGGGACATGCAACAACCCCTGTCCCAGTCTCTTCATCCAGTACCTACAGCAGGTTTTGGCTAAAGCAAACACAGAGATATCCTAAAAAGTAACAGTAAATGATAATGCATCAAAAGTTCCTTAAACTTTTTTTACTGTCTTGAAAAAAGTAACAGATGTTTATTTTTACATGGTCCTAAGACTTGGATTAAAAGCTTCTGAAGCTGCAACAGCAGTGAGGGCAGAGGCCGGAGTCGGTATAAAGGGACAATGTCGTGGCCCCGGCAGGGAGAGGATGATGCTGACCTGTTTAGGGATTAGGAAAGGCTGCCGAGCAGTTCAGGGTCACGGCTTTCCACCCTTTGGTTATCAAAGATCATCTCCGAAGAAGGACCCCAAGCTCCTCCTTTTATTTTGGTGTTAATACCAGGACATCACAGGCAGCTCCTGTGGGACAGAGAGAAGGAGTGAGGGTCTCTAACTTTCTCGGTGGAGACCCTGTTGCATAAACCTAAGCTTTGAATCACAAGGCTTTTTCTGAGGGCCTCCTGTTTGAAATGGGTTGATTTCTTGCTATTTTCAGGTCTTGGGAAGAGCTATGTATGACCTTTCGCGAGGGATGTCTAGGTTTTTCTAACAGGTATGTTCGAAGAGAAGGTTGTTTTTTTGTTGTCCTGGCTGTTTGTTCATGTTCTCACTGAGTGAGAACCGATCAGCACCCTCTATGCACCTGGCATGTTGCCAGGCACTTTGCCAGGCAGGGGGAGTGTCTTGATGTTGAAGACAAACTTGGTTAGTGATATCAGATATTCGTCAGCTAACGGGGGAGACAAGCATGTGGCTAACCACAACTCAGGCATCGGTACTTGACAGGATCCAGTAAATAAACACCCCTTATTACTCATTCAAGTGGGCTTGCAGACAGATGCTCTGGCAGATGGAACTCAAAATGTGATCTTTTTGCTACTGACATACCTTGGAGAGCAGGATTTTAGCTGATCGCCGAAAGGGGGCTTGTTGGTATGTCAGCTGAGAGCTGGGCAGACTTACCCAGCGCAAGTGGCGTGGACCAGTGGCCGCCCCTCAGAGCCTGCCCCCTAACCCTGCACGGCGCCCAGGAGCGGGGAGCCGCAGGAACTGGCGTGTTCCAGAACGGACGAAGGCTGGGAGTGGAGGTGTGAGGGTGGTGGCCCTTGGGGAGCTCGGCATGGTTCCCACGGTGCTCAAACAAAGGAAGAGCACTGGCAGAGATGTCTGGGGGAGACACGCAGGGCCTCAGGCTCCCGGGGAGGAGTCTCAGTTTTATCCCGGAAGGAGCGTGGGAGCCCCTGGGAGATTTTAAACAGAGAGAGTCGACCTGGTCTCGTTACTTTCTAAATGTCACGCAGAAAGCATTGTATGGGTGGATCTGAAGGGCACCAAACAGAATGAAGGTCTACTGAGTAGGCTGTTCCATCAAAGACGCCGGGTGACGCTGAGTGAACGGGAGGACTGGTGGTCTGAGTGACAGGTTGGGAGGCACCTGCCGCTTCATCTTCCGTGCCTCCCAGGCACCTCCGTGCTCATTCGCCCTCGGCCAGGGCCCGGGCGGAGCAGCGAGTCAGAGCTCATGGGCTCTAGGGGCCTCTGTGCTGCAGAATGCTTAGTGATTCTTTTAATTGCAATTAATGGTCACAGTGTGGTTTGGGATTAACCGAAAATCTCACTTATTCTCCCAGTCCCAGGATCTCATTAGCATGGACGATGGAGCGGGAAGTGGCTTTACTTCTTTAGCTGACCCTTTTAATGACCTCACTTGGCCTGTGACAGTTTGGAAGCTTTCTGAAGACCTTTCATTTGATCACATCAGAGGAGTCACAGCTTCAGTAAGATGGGCCTTACTGACAACCAACACATGCCGCAAAGCCATATTTTTAAGTTCTGTGAAGCTCACTTTGGGGTTAGGTGGCAAGCTACGTCATTTCTTGGATCGCGTGCTGTATTTTTGAGAGTGAGCTTCTCGTGGGGTAAACTTTGTTGCAGCACGTTGCTTTTGGCTGGAACCTGGACATTTAGTGCCTGTAGGCTCAGCGGCCGTGACACTGTCTCGTCCCTGGCCTGGCTTTAGAGGCTGTTGCATCTACGAAGTTAAATCTCTTGTGTAACTATCTGGTTCCATGGTTTACCATCTTTTCGAGATAGAAATTAACCGTTATGCACGCAGTTTGTTTCCATTGACGTAGCCTTGTAGTAGTATGTCACTAGTCAGGGGTGACAGGTGATGCCCACTCCTTCCACTGGCAGTGAGTGGCCACTCGCACTGTGTCCAGCACTGGTGATGGCCCTGTGGGCCCCAGGATGATAATAGCTAATGATTATAGATCCAGCTGTTCATGATACTATCAGCAGACGCACCTGCCGTCACAGCATAGAGAAGGGAGTGACTAATTTTCTCTCTCAAGGAAGGAAACTTTGGCCAAGGGTTTGAAGAGTGTGTCAAGCCACAAAAACTAAGAATAAGCCAAGTGGAAATATTAGCATATGCAAAAAAAGCCCCGACACAAAGAGGATGGAACTGCCCTATATTTTTATTTTCTTCTCTATTACCAAGGAGCATTGTCTCTAAATTTTAGGTGGTAGATTGTGCATGTAGGTTCTGGAGCTACCAGAGCTGTAAACTGTCTTCAGTGCAGCCCAGGAAAGCAGAGTGGCGTGCCCAAGGCAGGGGTATGGCGGGTCAGAGGCACAAGGTCAGCTGCAGCCCTAGCTGAGGTCCCCAGGGAACCCTCTAGAAGCACTTGCTCTGATTGTTAATTCCTAGTTTTCTGTTTCCTGTTTGCAAATCCTTAAGCCCGTTTCTGAAATGCTAAGCTAACCCCTTGTGAGAACAGGGGTGTCATCAGGGATGTGGGAGCCACAGTTTGCTGGAGGTGCTCAGCGCCTACCCTTGCTCGGACCTGTCCATGGGGGCCGTGCCCAGGTCCAGAGGAGCGGCCGGGGCAGCTCAGGGTCGCTCCAGCCCCGCAGCTCCGGAGGCAGGCACTTGCGGGGGGCGGGGGTGGTGATGTGCTCCACTTTTTTCTATGTGGATAAAATATGTCACGAAGGAAATAAAATCACAGTGTGAGCGAGGTTTTGAGCCTGACATCAGAGTCCCAGTGGAATTTCCAATAAATAAAGGAAGGCTGTGAAGAAACATTTACACTTGTCTTTCCAAGGAGCAAAGGAAATAGCAGAAGAATCTGTTCTACCCAAGAAATTTACATGTCCGCAGCGAATAGTTGAGCAGGTGCAGGGATCATATTGAAGATGAAATTGTCACGTTTCGTAGACTGTATAAACACATACCAATTCTGCTATCTTAAGTTACAGAAGGCTCTGGGGAGACATTTTTCCCATTGGCTTTTACCTGCCAAGCAGTTTGTATTACAGGTCCACCTTCAACAAATCCCATGTGATTTTTAAAAATATGTAAACCAACAGTTTTCCAAGCAGATATTTCAAAGAACAATTTAAAAGGTCATTGATCAGGTAATACAGTTTGCAAGTGAAAGTGTATTTAAGATCAGTTTTAAAATTTCACATTCAGGATTTTTGCTGTTGTTACGCTCCATAAGTCTTGTTAGAAACAATCCCTGGCAAGAATTTCACAATCATCAAAGATTTTGCCTTTTAATTCAAATAAAATCATCTTTGAGCAGACTATCTATATAATTTTATGATTTTTATTAAGATACACTCGAGTATTGTATTGTTTTTAAATATATTTCCAGCACAAGAAAATTTAAAACAAAAGTTCTAGTGCTGGTAGTAGCTGCATCCGATATAAGTCTAAAAGCATTTGGCTTTTGAAAATTTTAGAGCTAAGCCAGAGCCCTTTGAATAAACGGATGAAGAGCACAGTGTGTGCCGAGAATCGTAATGCACAGGGCAGGGCGGAATGAATAGCTGCACCCTGGGAGAATTCAGGTCAGTTCCGCTGCGCGTGACTCTCTTCCGACGGCAGACACCCATCACGTGGGGAGAGTGGACTCAGCTGCGGCCCGGGCAGGATGCGGCCAAGGGGATGACTGTCCCCACTGCCCAGTTCCCAGAAGCCACAAGCTTCCCAAGATGTCGTTTTCCTCTCCATTTCCTTCTGAAACCTAAAGGCTAGAAATTGAGTCACTTGTAGCCATTCCCTGTTGCTGATTTCAACACCCTCACTAGCCTACTTTCATTTTCTGGAAAAATACAGTAAACACTTTATTCACTAGGAAATTTACCTTTCCTTTCTTTCTTTTTTTTTTTTTAATTTATTCATTTTCAGAGAGAGAGAGTGCAAGCATTGATTTGTTGTCCCAATTATTTACTCATCCTTGGTTGCTTCTTGTATGTGCCATGACCAGGGATCGAACCCACAACCTTAGCATATCGGGACGATGCTCCAATCAACTGAGCTACCCAGCCAGGGCCCAAAAACTTTAGTTTTAAATGAAGGAACTAATCCAAGACTTCAAGGCCGCTCTTTTTCCTGTACCCTCACCTTGCACATCCCCTTCTCTTTTTTGTTTGGCTGTCATTGGTCCAGTCCTGCTCTGTTTTCCCTCCAAAGAGGGGACTGTAGGAGAGCTGGAGAGAAGTATAAAGGCGGAGACGGGACAGATTTGGGGAGAGGAACTACGGTTGTCATTCTTTAGGAAAGCATTTGGTCCTCAGTTTCATATGAAAGAGATGAATTTTTGAAAAATATGTTCTCACACTAATTAGGCATATGAAGCCCCTATTTTATTTCCTTCTTTGGTTCCGGCTTTGAAAACAAGTTCGGCTCCGGGGATCGGCTGGCCTAGGCTTTGACGCTCACTAACCGCAGGCCCCTTTAAATGGCCCAGTGCGGTTTCAGCTGATAGAGACCAAGCTTATCCCAGCGCTGCCTCCAAAGCCGGGTTTCGCAGGGGCTGGGCAGCCCGGGCGGGCTGCGCGCTCTACGGTTTGGATCCGAGTTGTTAAGATGTGAGGACAACAGACAGTTGAAACGCGTTCTGTGTTATGCAGCTGGGCGATGGGATGTGTCTGAAGGTGGGCGCGCAGGCAGGCTTTTCCAGGCAGGGGTCCTCACCCTTCACTTTCCAAGCCCAGGCCGCGCTGTTTGCAACTTCCCCTGCCTTCCCCAAGACCGTGCCCTGCTGGTCCCCGGCAGGGTGCGACTGCAGGTGCGGCCCTACCTCTTGGCCCTGCAGTCTGAGCTCGTCAGCCGGACCAGGCTGGGCCGTGTGGGTCGGGTGACACTTGGTGAGCACAGTGGGCCAAACACTCGGGAGATCTGGTCGTCTGACAGCTTACACACTTGAATAGAAGGGGCGAGAAAGGACATAAAATCTTGTTTTCCTTATAGCTGCTCTTCTTGCCTGGTAATGCGGCCTCTTGTTTCAGCACAAGGAAGTTGCTTGGGGCTTTGAGGATAAGGCTTTCTCGGATTCCCTTCTCCTTTTCCTCTGTTCCACTTATAGTGACGTTAAGCTCCGCAACCCATAGTGACCCTTTAAGTCTCATTTGAATAAGGAATAAGCTTCGAATGAATTTGTTTTTTCTCTCAAAGAGGGAAAGCACTGTGTCCAGCCCCTTTGGTGCACATCCCTTACAGGTCCCCAGTTAGTAAACATTCGTCAGTGGACGCACATGTGAACACACACAGAGACAGGTACAAGCAAACCAAGGGCTGTGTTACAGAGTCCGTTGTCACTGTACATCCATACTTTTTCCTCATTTTCCCTGGCTGCTGCATGTAGATTGTTTGCACTGAGCTTCTTCGTACTTAGTCTCTGAGAACTGCAGAGCGTCAGACAGCCACATGGCCCTGTGTTCACCGCAGCGAGGACGTGACCTCCACCTTCAGCTTCCTTCCCTGTTATAAAGCACAAGTGCCGTGTGTTTTTGTAAAAGCCAAAAAAGCAAATTTCCGGTGAAAACAAACTTGTTTATTGAGAGGTGGCAAAGTGCATGGGCAAATTAATTTATTTTCCAGAGAATTTGCCAAATGTTCTGTGGTAGGAAGAGTTTGCTTTGATGTAGGAGAAAAAAAAAAGGAGAAAGGAAGGATACAGTGGAATATTTCAGTGGCATTGTGTTTTAAAGAACAATAATAATACCTGAAAGCTATTGCTGAATTACCCTTGAAAATAAAAATGTTTTAATAGCTTTGTTTTTCACTGCATACTTAATGATTACTCATCTTCAGCAAAATTATTGTGTGCTGTTCTGTGGTACTTATTTTAAAAATTAATAGACTGTTTTAGAGCAGTTTTCGATTTACAGAAAAATTGAGCAGAAAGTACACAGAGTCCCTTCTTAACCCCTCATCTCAACACACAGTTTCTAGTGTCATTAACATTTTGTATTAGTGTAGTATGTTTGTTGGAATTGATGAATCACTATTGGTACGTTATTCTTAAATAAAGCCCGTAGTTTACCTTAGAGTTCGTTCTTTGTGTTGTATATTCTATGGGTCTTGTCCAAGGTGTGGCAAGTACCTTCCATTATAACCTCATACAGAAGACTTTCACAGGATGAATGCCCGCTGTGCCCCACCCGTTCGTCCCTTTCTCCATCCCCTCGGACCCCAGGCAGCCACAGAGCTCTTCACACTCATCTCATTTGCCAGTTTGCTTATCAGATCTACAATCTTCTACATTAAACAGTACGTGTGTGTCAAAGTACATTATGTGCTTTTATCCCCAATCACGGAAAGCTGACTACATCTTGCAAGTAACTGGCTACCTCTTGCAAGATACGACCTGCATGTCATTTTCCCCTAATTCAAACAACTTTGTAGTTAAATGTAACACGAATTTTGTGCATTGCCACGTAGAGGTGTGCTGGGATTAGAAATGGCACCATGGAATTGTTGAATTTGGAGGAATCCTCGAGTCATTTAGTTTTGTATCGCATTGTACACATCAGACCAGTGGAAGTGAAGGGTCTTGTCTAGGATTGAAAAGCTAGTGCCCTGTGTAGCCTGACTTATATTAGGCCTTTTTAAGTGTGACTTTCAGCTGTGGTCCTGAAATAGATTTGGGTCGTGTTGTTTGTATTTCTAGGTAGGGGGTCACTGCCCAGCAGGCTCCACAGCGATGAGCCCGTGACCCTGGAGGATTCCAAAGCAATACCTGGCATCGCAATGCGGCTAAACTCTACGCCTAGAATTCTACTCTCATTTTAAAACATTTCTATTCTAATATTCAAATTATTGAAACCCATACCTCAAGCTTGGCAGCCGTGTTAGGAAAAGAAAAAGTTTCATTCGAACACACTGGAGCCAACCTGTGTGACTTAATGGGAGCTCATGTAAGAAAACAAGCCAGGATGCCTTTGAGTCCCCCAGGAGGATGTTTGGCGATGACTTTGTGGTGCTCAGCAGACGTGCTGCATGGTGACTGTGACCATGGTCAGGCACCCCCACCTCGCTGCGCCTCGGCTCTCTCCCCTGTAGTAGGGGGTATGGGTGTTACTTTCTCCCCTACGGTGTTATTATGGGGATTAAACAAATTAAATGTGCACATTACTGGGAACAACAGCTGGCGGTAGTTCCCTAATTAATGCTATAATTGATGTACAGAGAATCAGACTCTCAGGATTTGCATTTGCGGCCCCCTTCCCCTCCAGAGCTCTCTAAACCCTCCTGGATGAGCGATTGGCCACGTCTGCGCCGCCTCTGAAACAACCCCTTTCGTTCCACTAACTCCGTGTGCGTGTTTGTCGGGCAGGGTGGGGGCGCAGGTGAGGAAGCAGGAATGTGTCCTTTGAGCTTCGGTGACTGACTCTGCTGTCACGCGGGGCGGCAAAGACTAGTCTTCAGATTCGTTGCCTACGCATACGTCCATCGTGATGAACGAGCGCATCCCCGGTGTCCCCAACGCTTTGACCTGCGTTCACTTTGACTGCTACCTAACTTAAGTAAACCCGTGCCGTGGCAGCAGCCACTGAATTGTGTGTGTGGCTGTGCACGCGTGTGTTGAGGATGGTCCTGGAGCGTGAGCGGCTGTTAGAGGGCAGGCACACGAAGGTCACGTATGTTCAGCACCTCAGATGAGGAAGGCGGTGCTGGCTCCACAGAGTGAGTCTCACTGTGGGAGAACACCGACCTGTGTGAGCGCGACGGCGGGGACATCGCCGTTCATGGGCGTGAATACCGACCCCATCACTTCCGGGCCCCATCTCTCCAGACACTGCGACGTCAGTTCATTTTGTATTTGTGTGGATGATTCATTTCAATACTCCGCAACCTGCCTCTGTTTTCCGTCAATATTTCTTGAACCGATTTTGTAGAACAATTGTTTTTTCTTCTGTATACCATTCCCATCCTGCACTGCAGCCTTCCAGATCTCCTGACGGTAGGTTGAGTGGAAGTGTTTTTCTAAACTGGGATTCCTGGCCGTTTCAAACGTAGCCATTCTCCAGGGACTCTCTTCATTCACTTACCGCCTTGGCAGGCCTGTGATATTCAGCCTTGATGTGAAGACAAGAAACCCTGGTCATTGGCAGTGGGGAGGGATTTGGATCCAAGTCACTTCTGTCCAAAGTGAAGACTATAATGAGGAAGCAGTAAGCAGAGCAGCGTGACTTTGTAGGGTGAAACCAAAAAGGGTTCCTTTAGTATAAGCCACGCCTCCTGGAAACCCTAGTGCTCTGGCAGAGCATTTCACGCCGAGCTAGCTAGGCAGACAACACCATCTTTCATTTTAAGATACGATCTGCATTCAGGCTTAATGGACTGCTAATATATACTCAGCTTGACCAGAGGCAAGTGCTCTCCAGAGATCTGTGGAAACTTGTCTTTCTGGTCGGAGGTGGGTGTAGGGTGGGGGGAGACCAACATCTTTGTTTGGGATACAGTTTCCGCCATTTTTGCATGTAGCCCTCTCACTTGGCAGTGAATTTGGAAGCAGAGTCTCGAAGCGGCTCCCCAGTTCTCAGTGGCAGTGGCTTTGAAAATACCTCTCAGATACAATAGCCCTTGACCCACCTGAAACCCAATGCCACCAGCAGAGCAAACGCGCCTCCCACTGCACAGTGGTTTCCCAAACCTGACAGCTTTTGTTTCTTTAAGTGGCCTCCATTCTGAAAGTGCCTGGAAGATGAATGATGCCATTCAAGTATTTTATTTGGCCCAGGGAACTTTGTACACAAAGCAGGAGCATTCACAGGCAACGCAGTGACAAGATCACAAGTTACATTAGCACCGCTGTGGTGGCACAGCCGAGAATTAGGCTGTTTTTATACTTCATTCTTTCAAGTGCAGGTCAACAGAGGGCAAGCGGGTGGCTTTGGCTTTGCAGAGAATTAATAAGTAGATGTAATCCACTGCTTTGAATTTCACAAATCTGGAAAATGCATTTAACACTCTGTGAAAATTTTACTTTTTGATTTTATTCTTCGACCTTTTTCACGGAAATACTATTTGGTGTTGACTTCAGTTTCCTCGCGGCTGTTGGGGCGCAGGTTTTCTGACGCAGAGGTCACTGCGGATTAGCTACAGCTACGGGACGCAGTGAGCTGCCCCTGCATTTCGGGCTGCCCCAACCTGAACTCAGCGAGGATTCTGTGCTTTTATTCAAGCTCTCTGTAGTATTTTGTTCAAAATATTGTTCTGCTTGAGACTGTGCAGTAGAAACTCTGTGAAGATTTCTCTTCCCTTTGGCGATTTTTATTCTGTTTTGTGACATGCAGATTTTTTTTTTATTTTTTTTTTGTACACATAATTGCAGACCTGCTGCACCGGGCTCTGCTTTGATCTGGAAGTTCAAGCAGCATTTGCATCATGTCGCAGTGCCCTGCGAAGGCCTTGAACTTCCAGAGTGCATTCTCTCCTCCTCATTGAAGCATGCTTTACTGAGAATCTGGCTGCCCCATGGGCTTGGGTGACATGGAGACAGCTGTCAGTGTTTGTGTTTCTAAGCCCGCAGGCTGCAGTTACGGGGTCCCAGGGTCAGCCGGGCCCACACAGTTGGGCTTATTGGGCAAGTTCAGAGCAGTGTTCCGTGCTTCACGCTGCATGGTCTCTGCACATGCACTTCTGAAATGCAGCTGGGTGCATGCAGAAGTTGCTAGGGAACGCACATCCATCATAGCTGTGTTCATCGTTTGTTCTTTCTCTGGCCATTTAAAGGCGCAACAAATAACAGTGCCTTTGATATCCATCCTACCCTCTGTGGGCATCAGAAAAGAGAAGAAAAGGCTAAGTCCCTCTTCACCCGTAGTAGCCCCATTCCCAGCACCCGCTGTGATCTCTCCGGTCCTTACAAACTGTCCCCTCTCCCACACGGACACACTGTGTCCCGCCCCGGGTCCGTCATCGCTGTCCTTGCCTCCGCGTCTCAGCCTGCGCGGTTTCTGTTGCCTGAACTAATACTTAGAAATTCACCTGTAGAGTGATTTGCAGTTTAAAATTACTTTCACATGTAGTCGATGATAACATTTCATAGAAGGGATAGTTGAAAATCAGAGAAGTTTCTTTGCTCAAGGACACAATGACAAATCTGTCTAGATGACACATCAGCGTCATTATGCGGGTCGTGGCACTCTGGCTGTCAAGTCGAGCTCTGCTTTCAGGATGTATCTATCTTTTTCTGCTTTTTTTAAACCATCACCACTCCTCCCCCAAGTAGCTGAATTCTCGAAAATGAGTTTTCGCCATTGACTATATCCTCACTGTCTCATGGCCTCTGTGTTATACTATCTTGTTTGTCTCTGGAGCGCCCAGCGTGGCCTCCCTCCACGTCAGGCCCTGCCGTCGCCCTGCGAGACCCAGCTCTCCAGGCCGGAGACGCAGCGACCTAGCTGCTGACTGTCTGCCGACTTATCTGCGTGGGTGGCTCTCCTCTTAGGCAGGCTGTCCCCTTGGACTTCCAGTTGCCAGAGCACCGAGTCGGTCCCCTCTGAGACAGCAAGTCCCATGCTTTTACTCTGACTGACCTTGCAGCACTAGGTCCTTTAACTTCCCCATCACATCACCTCTCCACTTCCTTTGGTGCGGACTTGGTTCACGCATGTCGTCCTTGCCTCGGTTATGAAGACGTCTTACTGTAGGCTCCTTCGTCCCCCTCCAGGTTTGCCTGCCGTCAGCTCACCTCCTACTCGTGGTTCTCGCCGTGCGGCCAAGCCCAGAGCCTTAGACCCGAGTGGCTCCTGAGCAATTGAAATGTGGCAGGTGGGGCTGAGCGATTTCATTTCAGGTCCTTCTGATTCATTTGAATTTAAATACCGTCTGTGATTAGGCTCCCATCAGACAGGGTGGCTCCGGAGGGGACTGTCATCCAGGAGCCACCAAGGTGCACACCGGGCCAGGGACAGAGCTGCAGGGCACGACAGCACAAATCGCCAACTTTCCTCACTGTCAGCGCTTATTGGGCTGTGGGGAAAGACGGTTTTAAACCGACCGGCTTAACAGAATCAACTGCCTTTGAACAGTCACCATGGTGATACTGTTAACATACACCGTGGGTCCGCCATGTGTCCCGCAGGCGCCAAGTTGTACAGGGGACCATCATGAAGAAAAGACTAATACTGTAATGACGAAGAAGAAGAGAAGTACAGCGAAGCATCAGGGACATTCTTGCCATCTACCACCCCGCGGGCATTTGGCTGCGTGTACTGTGGCTACAGTGTTCTTTCTTCCCAACCCTTTGCATGTCTATTTCAAAATAGACTCAACCCAGGTCCCCAAAATGCTATTTTCTGAGCCATTTTCAGACCTAGTGCACGAGTCGTTATCCTCTTAGAATACTTTTCTGTGGAAACTGTCATGGTAAAGCAGCACTCCCAACACAGTATATTTATAAGTTTTTCAGCTGCAAAAATGGTAACATTTTGTCATCAGTTTGCTGTAGAATAAAATTTCCCTGCCCCTTGATATCTTCCCTCATTTGGTCAAGTTCAGGGCTGTAGACAGAATGCATGCCGCACTCTTTGGTCAAGGCTCAAGCCGCCCGTCGTTTGGCTCTCAGGCTAGCCGGGCATTGTACCTCGTAGACCTGGACTTGGTGGTGGGCGGGATGGCTTGTTATCCATGTTATTCCAGGGCTTTGGGAAAGAAGGCACTTGTATAAGAATTTGCATGGAAGAGGCTCTCAACCGTCTCTGTGGAGCAGGTGAAAGAATGATTTTTAAAAGATTTTATCTATTTATTTGTAGAGATAGAGGAACGGAGGGAGAAAGAGAGGGAGAGAAATACTGATGTGTGAGAGAAACACAGATCGGTTGCCTCTCGCACACCCGCAAGCGGAAACCTGGCCCACAACCCAGGCATGTGCCCTGACTGAAAATCAAACTGGCCATCTTTGGGTTTGCAGTCCAGAGCTCCACCCACCAAGCCACACCAGCCAGGGCCACGGATAATGCTTTTTAAATACTCTAATTTGATGTTCCTTCAGTTAAGGAATGTTTACATTTTCTTTGAAAACCTTCCCTCTAACAAAGCAGAGCCCCTGCAGGCCTTGTCCGGAAGGGGCACTGGGAGAGTCATCGAACAGTGCCCTCACTCGGGCCCTTCCAAGGCACCTGTCTGTGACCGCCTCGGCCGGGGCTGGGAATCCACAGGGAATCCAGAACTCGCCACACTGTTCCAGCACCTGGCTTTGTGGTTCGTGTAGAAATAACCTCCCTGAGACTCCGTGGAGAGCGCTTGTCTTTAGAAAATTTTACCACAATATTTTACCTCTATAACATTTCAAACCTAAAAGAAAGCTCTAAGAAAGACAAACAGATTCTTGACTCTTAAAAGGCCTGCTTTTGTCATTTGTCTTTGAGGGATTTGTTTGGTTCACCAGGGCCCTCAAATGTAACCGTACTAAGTTGGGGTTCGCTGGAGAAACAGAACCAGTAAGGTGTGTGTACACACACTCATCCACCCATGTGAGTGAGTGAAGGGGCTTTGTTGCAAGCACCAGCTGACATGACTGTGGAGGCCGGCAAGTCCGCCTCTGTGGTGTGCATAGGCTGGGGACCCGGGACAGCCAGGGCTGCAGGCAAAGACTGAAAGCCACTGGCTGGAAGATTCCTTCTTGCTCAGGGAGGCTGGATAAAGGTTCTACTCAGATCTTCATCTGATTGGATGAGGCCCATCCACACGGTAGAGGGCAGTTTGGTCACCCAAAGTTCACTGCTTTAAATGTTAACATGGTCCAAAAGCATCCTCCAAGATGACAAAATTAGCCACACAGTGACATTTTTGTCAAGGTCACCAAAGCTGCCAGGCATCATGCACTCAGTCAGTGGTAGAAGGAGGGTGTGGCCCCGGAATGTCTGTCGGCTCACGATCTGGTGGATGATGGGAAATGATGGCTTGGCGTCCATAGCTGTTCCCACTCGGGCCATTGTGCCCCTACCACAGAGCAAAGGGGCCATGGTATCTGCTTCGTCCCTCACTCTCCCCCAGGAAATCCAGGCGGCTGTGCTCTGCATAAAGAAATGGCTGTCTCAGGGGTTGGTTGGACAGATAATCATCGTGAAATGGTGACGTTTTTGCCCTGTTCTGAGTTCCGTTGGCAGGATGAGGGGTGAAGATTTTCTGTCGTTGATCAACATTTTACATTGAAATGCAGTCAATTCTAGATTGGGGAAGGGAAAGCCCCTTTCCCAGGGGCTTTCTGTCGTGGGTGGTGTGCACTGCAACGGAAGCCTCAAGTCACCAAAAAGCCTTCCTAGATACTCATGGGAAAGAAAAAATGCCCTACAAAACATACCTTGCCTTTTACTTTGATATTATTCAAGCCCCTGGTAGGTATTTCCATTTTGAGAGCTCAACTTTCTGACGTGGCTAATTATTTTTGATACTTTGCAAATGAACATAGTTGAACTGTGGTTGGTAATTTTTGCTGTAATAATAGGATTCTTGCTGTTAATCACCTAGGATGACAGGGAAGAAATTAAGTCATTTAAACTACCGTGCGCCATCTAAAAACACTTTTATTAAAATAGTGTTTTTAAAATTGAAGTGGGGACTCTGTCCCCTCGCCTCCCCACTCCTCTCCCCCCGTCCCCCCCAGACTTAATCACCGAGGCAACAAAGAGCTTGGGAGGCACCGCCCAGCTGTTGACCGGAGTGAACCGCCCTGGGCTTTCCTGAGTGCGAAGTTCTATCCGAAAGCTCTTTGGAAGCCATCCCCCCACCAAGTCTATTTCAATGACCAGAAATTATGTTGCAGTTCCTTTCCTTGAAACTTGTATATGAACCTGGAATATTTGCATTTTGTTAAAATTCAGGAATTCTGCTCAAGCATTATAGTCTTATCTTCATATATTAAAATTACCTCCTGGTTATATAGGAGATATTGGTATGTACTTAAAGTCATTCCCTATAGGCATCAATGGCACTTGTAATTCTATAAAATTTATGAAATCATTAAAATGATGTGAATTAAAAATTGAGTAAACATAAACATAAATTGATAAAACTTCGCTGGGCCTCTCTGAGACCCACAGACGATTTAATATTTTTCAGTATAAATTTATTTTTAGAAACTTTTTAGGAGATGTATTGGGCTGACATGGGATAATAGGGTCACACAGGTGTCATGCGGACATTTCTATGCCACGAGATCTGTGGTTCGCCAAGGGCTCCCACCACCCACAGGCAAACCATCTTCCGCAGACAATATAATTTTATTTATTGTTTCTAATGATATAATTAGATGTCTGGGTAGACAGTAGATCTCTTAAAATATCACAATTTTGTAGAAAGCAGATATTTTAACTTTATCAAAGTGTATCGAGATCTTCCCCCCCGCCCCGATATTCAATATAAAATGAGCGACTTTTCTAAATGGTGAACTCTTGAGTTCTTTCAAGACTTTTTTTGAGTTTCCTTTCTTTCTTTCTTTCTTTCGTTTTTTACAAAATCATTTGTTGTTCAGTGGTGCTTGTACACTCTCTGATCACTAATAACTTTATCTCATTTCACTCGTGGATTTTACAAAATATGATGTGTGAACTCACAAAACTACAAGTGCTTTTCCTATTTGATTTCACAGGCTGTCATTCAAAAAACTTAAAGGAGATAATCAGATAATTTTCAAAGGAGCTATTGTAATACCACCTCTTCAAGGAATGTACTAAATGTGTGGAATGAACAGATACTGTAAAGCCTGTCAGTACAGCTTTATCTTCTTCTTCGTGCTTTTAAAATCAAACTGGTGAAGGACTGGGAGGGTCAGACTGAGCAGATGCCCTGGCTTCCTGGCTGGTTCCAAGGAGTCTTTGCTACGGCGAGCTCTTGATGCGAAGAAACAGGTAGTGCCAGGTACAGCTTATCTCATAGCACTTGGTTATTTGGCGTCTTAGGTTTGAAAAAAAATTAACTTTTTTTTTTACATAAAATGTATGACAAATATAGATAAAATAATTATAAAATCAGATATAATTTATATTATTTAACTTTTTAAAAATTGTCCCTTTTATTTAAAAAGTAATTTATTTTTCATTGTAAACAAGTTAGAAATTATAAGGAAGCATAAAAAGAACATCACTATCCCTTGTAGTCACACTGGCCATCGATTAGCACTTTCAATATTTCTGTTTATTTGTTTTGAAAAGATTTGTGATATGTTGGGACTACATGACCCTTTGGGTTAGCCGCCCATGTTAAGGGCCATTTCTTGACTCCTGAGTTGCATGGAAAGGAGCTTAGCTGTGGGGGAAGAGTGACCTGTCCCCATGTGGCCACGTCAGCAAACACAGCCCTCTTGGTGGAATAAGAAAAGGGTCTGGTCTTCCCCAGGAAATTATCACTGTTTTCAAGAAAGTTTCCTTGATTTCAACAACTGCCTTTTGCTCAGTAACATCCGAGGGGCAGCGGTGGTTATGGTCACCGGCAGGAGTAGCAGCAACATTTTTGTTTCTGGAAGTGGCGTAGGCCCAGACCGTGGCTCTGTGCGAACGCTCCAGCACGCCTGCGAAACAAAAGGTGGAGTCGCTGTTCCGATTCTCTGTTCTAGATCATTGTTTTTGACCTCCTCCGTGGTGGTAATAACCCATGTGGTTTGTTTCTGTATTTGAGTTATAATAATTGCTATGTGTGAGATTTCACGGAGTAATCAGATCTTCCTGGTTGAAATGTTCTAAAGTAAACAGTGTAGAGAGGGTAGGACCAGAGGAGGCGTATTAGTCAGCTTGGCAGCCACAGAAAAATGCCACAGGCTGAGTGGCTCAAAGAACAGAGGTGTGTTTGTCTCACAGTTGGGGGCACTGGGAATCTGAGACCAGGGCGCCAGCAGGGTCAGGTTCGTGGTGAGGGTCCTTCTGCAGCATCCTCAGATAGTTGTCTTCTCGTCGAAACTGCACATGACAAAGAGAAAAGCCATCTCTCTAGTCCCTCTTCTTAAAAGGGTACTAATCCCACCCACGAGAGCTCCACTCTCATGACCTAATCAGGCCCCAAAGGCCCCACCTCTCAATACCATCAGGTTGGGCGTAGGATTTCAACATACGAATTTGAGGGAAACACAGCAAGTCCCTAACATGAGGGTTCCAGGAAAATGGAGAGCGGGCTACAAAGTCCTGCCCTTCTTCGAAGGGCCTGTTAAGCTGCAAGTGACACCCTCAGGTGTCCTCTGGGGCGGGACGTGGTAGGGAAGCCAACAGGTGCCCTGTTGCTAGGTGCTGTTGCCGAGAAAAAGAGTGGAATTTCATTCATTCACTCATTTCTATTCATATGTTAATTCATCCATATGATCAGTAAATATCTAAGTATCTGCTTTGTTCCAGGTATTAAATTTAGAATCTGATAAGAAAACAGGCTATAAATTTCTCGATTTTCCTTAAAAAAAGTTGTAGGAAACCATAAATATAACGTGCTTGGAAGAAACCTCCACTCTCAGCTCTGATACTCATTGGGTAATTAGAATCTTCAGTGTCTTTCATTAAATCATTTGCGTTCTTAAATTTTAGCTAAGTAGCCATAATGCTTGCTCTGCTAGCCATCCACTTGGAGAAACAGATGACATAATGAAGGTAAAAGAATTTGCAGAGTTTATGTTATAGCACAAATGCCGATTACTATCAGGACTAATTTAAAATATGTATAGGATTGCTTTTATGATAATTTCCTCGTGGAGACGTCACTATTGTCGAACTCTTCAGATTATGAAACCAGTGAAGGAATTTGTTAGTGACTTCCTTCAGTAGAAGTTTTCCCTCTAGTGGCTACTGTGGAAATCACACTAAGTTTCTAACGGTCCATCTCTAAATGGAAAAGAAAAAAGCAAACTAAAAAGAATTGTTAAAAAATACACTTTGAATCATGGAGAAGATGTTAGTTGTTTTTAAGCCCGTTCAGTTGGATTTTTGAAAATTATCTGATATTCAGTTTTTGAAAATGAGGAAGAAAATTCTTGGCCCCCTTCATGGTATCTGACTGCTTTGAGGGTAGAAGGGGCATCCCTGGCGCAGGAGAAGCCAGAGGGGCACCCTCCGTTGTGTCACTTGCACAAAGGCTTTCAAACATGGCTGTGCTGGAATTTTACCTGCGTTCCTGGTCTTCAAAGTCACAGCAGAAGTTGCCAGTCCTGGCTTCCCCACAGGAAGTTGAACACAAGTTCTGGCTGAGCAAGTGAGCACATTTGGTCGTTCGTACAGGTTTAGGCAATCATTTCAAAGGGGAAAACAAAACATTTTAATCTGTTGGGAGGACTGAGGCGTTTTGAACGTCGAAGCCCTAGCATGGCTGGCCAAGATCCACCGTCTCTCCCCCCAGCCTCCTGTCCCCTCTTTGCTCACCGTGCTCGGCCGGGCCACCACCAGCAGGTCCCTCAGGTACTGCCCGTCTGGACCTGCCGTTCCCTCTTCTTGTCACGTGTTCATCTCATCACTGGTTCCTGTGTATGGGCTCCAGCCTCACCTACCACAAATAGGCCTTCCCTGACCAGTCTCGCAAAGGGGGCTTCTGACAGTTCATCTTTGTTTAGTCACCCGCTAATTTACTCCAGAGCTCTTATCATGATCTGAAATACTGTGTGACCTATTTATTTACCTGCTCACTGTCTGCGTCCCTCACGGGAACGGCGGCCACACGAAGCAAGAGATTTGTCTCTCCAGCTCACAGCTGTGTCCCAGAGCCTAGGACAGTACTTTACACATGGTAGATGCTTAACGTTGGCTGACACCATGAGTAAATGGATGGGAAGTCAACATCAGCTAATTGGTGTCAGTTCTTTGAAGTTTTACTGAAACATCAAATAGTCTTCGGTGCTCTGTCTCAGTTGAGACTCATTTTTCCATCTTTGAAATAATTTAACTTCCTAATTTGTTTCACATTGAAATAAGGTTTGTAAAAGCTTTGTAATTCTTAATACAGAGACTCTATTATAGAATCATGAAATTTAAACATTTGGGGGAAATGTTTAGGGAGTTCTTGTGCTAAACAAGAGCATGCTGTTTTTATGTCTTTTTTGATTAAATTCAATTTGATTCTACAGCTCATTTAGTGAGAGTCAATTTCTTTTATCTGTACATAGGAAGTGATTTCATAAATCGAAGTTGTCTTTCTGAAGTGTATGCCGTTCTCTCTCTCGCTCTGTCTTCCGTGAAGACGTAATCGCTCTCACACTCACATCCTTGGCTTCCTCTGGGGTTTTTCTAGCCTCAGTAAATGATTAACGAGAAAAACCAAACCTCTCCTCAAATGGCTTACTTTTTGTACCTTTCTTCAGTTTTGCTGATATTCTGTTTTGAAACTGCTTTAAATATTCCTCACATTCTTTCACGGTTTCCAGGCCAGAACAGGACACTGAAGCCTGCGCCTCCAGGGGCAGGAGGTCGATGTGTCCCTGCGGAGGCGCCTGTGCGGAGGCCCCGGTCCCCACCCCCGCGTCCCCCCACTCCGGGCTCCGCAGGCTGCAGAGGGGCGCGGGACACGTGGCCCGTGGAAGGGCGTGCTGGTGGCCACCCCGCCCTCCCACCCCGTCCGTGTGCGTTGCCTACTAATCCGAACCTGTTGCCTATGCAGCGAAGAAACAGGTGGTTTTGTCACAAATCTGTGGCAAACAGGCTAAGTCTCCCCGAACTGAATTTCTTACTTAAAATTTCCGCGCTGTCATTACTCTGTCTCCACGCGGCCACTGGAGCCAAGGGAGATGTGCAGGGACTTAAGTGTTTTCCCAATGATAACAAATTGTGTGCTCTCTCGCGTAACACCAATCCAGGCTGTTCTGACCAACACTGCGCATGTGCCTGTGTGCTTAAAGAATAACATGTTTTAATCTATCACCGGTGAATGATAGGTATTGGTATAAAATTAATACGCGTTTTATAGATAGTTCTGCTCATTGCAAGGACTTCAAAAATAAACAGATGAATAACAGCGCATCATTGGCTCATGTAGGCTCTCTCCCTTTGCACTTATGCTTCCCCGCTTTCGTTACCATAGTTACTAGCTTAACCAGGGCGCACAGAGCCATTTCTAATTACAGTCCATGCCAGCACAGAGATGAATTCTCTGCATATCTGAGGCCACAAACAGCTTGTCGCTTGTTTTTTGGCACTTTATTACCACATATTCAGAAAAAGACATTTGTTCATAATTTTAAATCTTTTATTTTATGCTGTTTGTTTTTAAAATAAAAATAAGTCTCTAAAGTGGATTGGTGTCAAAATAAGCAACACAAAAGGTTTATGAGAGGAAGGTTTATTACAAGTGACATTATTAGTATTATCCATATTAATTAATAGCAATTATAAGCATTTGACATTCTTTTTCCTATCAGAAAATATTACTAACAGAATGTTCATCATTTAGAAGCCAAAAGTATTAAATTGCTGTAACTAAGTATTTGAGCCAGAAACCATTATTTGAGCATTTATATTTTCTAAAAAAAATGGACAGTTTACATCAAAATTTCCTTTGTTGACTTTTTAAAGGATCTTGGCGGCCACTTGGTGCAAAGCATCATCTCCTGGTGGGTGTCAGACCCTTGCGAACCAGGGGCACTAGGCGGCGTCCCCCAGCGGCGCCGAGATGGAGCGCCAACCAGAGCTGCGTCTGGCTTCTTAGCTCCTGTGCCGGAAATCCCAACCACGTCAATATAGTTAGAACAGATACAAAAAAAAATTGTTATAGGTCTTCCTATCCATTTATATTGTTATTTTGCCAGCTTTGTGGCTGTTTTAAAATACCAATGAATTATTATCAGCAATGGAGAGTTTAGAGTATAATTCCTTTTATGTATATTTTTATTAAGTGAAAATGCTATTATTATTATTATTATTATTTTTAACTTCGATGCATTATCTTTCATTTCTGCCTAAAGTAAAATGTTTGATAAACCAAAAGCATTCTTTTTTTCTCACAAAATTGCATCTTTTCCCCAAACCTATAGGTCAATCCTTTCTGTTAGATCGCTCAAAGCAATTGTTATTACGGACTGCTGTGATGGCGCTCCCAAGCCTGGTGGGAACGTGACTCCCTTGGCCAGCCTGTGCGTTTTCAAAAGCATCAGTGCACGGTGCTTTCGTGACTCTTCCAGTTTCAGGCCTCTTAGGTGTTTCACGAATGCTCGTCTCCCAGGTGTTCTCAGTTTCGCTGACGAAACTGGTCACAGTCACACGAAGTCTATTTCTGTTATAACATAATAAATGAGTGAGTGCACCATCGCCAATGGCCCTCGTTTGGCCATCGCATGTCACTACGTCCCTGCCTCACCTGGCGTGGTATCTCTGTGGCCTGTGTGCTCTTCCCCAGAAGTGTGCAGGTAGCCGGAAGTAGGCCCTCTGGCTCCACTTGGGCTTGTGGGGATACCTGTGCCCCCCAAACTGTAAATGTTTCTCTGCCTCTGAAGACTGGAGCAGGTACACATAAGATAAAAACGTGAGAGTAGATTCTTTTTCTAATTGCATCTGATTAAAGTCATCATACTCTAGTTCTAGGTCAAGATGTGTATGCACTCGTAGTTTATTACAGAATAGGTTTTAACTTCCAATTGAACTTTATTCTGACCTTTTCTGTCTGGTAGACTTATATTATAGTTAATGACACATATAATGAGTGTATTATGTTGTTAACTGAAATGCTTTAAAATTAGTGAATTATTTAATTGCCATTTAAATCAGTAAAGAGTGGCCTCTCTTTAATTGGGGAAGACATTTATTGGCTTTTGATTTGTCATCTTTAACTTGTCTGGCAACAAATGTAAATATAGCTCTACTGATGTCAGAGAGACAAAGAGCTCCTGATCTGGATAAGAGCTTTTCCCTCAGGAAGACTACAGCTCAGGAAATCATTCATGATTCTAAAACTCTAGCATGGGATCGCAGACATGAAAGTCGCAGCAGGGGCTTGTCGTTTTGTTGCTTCCAGGACTCGTTGTCAGTCCCCGGGCACCGCCGCAGTGGAGCGCTGTTTGCTGCATTTGTGGAACAGCGCGGGGTCTTCACCACTCGTGCGAACTCCGGCCTGGCCACGGGGCGGGGGGACGGGCAGACGTAGACTTCGGGACAGAGACTGCTGCCCAGTGGCCATCATCAGCAGGGCTGGCACCCTTCAGTATGGGCACGCCTCCCCACAAGCCTAATAAACCGGTTTAGAAGACTTCCTAAATTTGCAAAAAACATTTAATTTTTAAAAACAAAATGATTGAGGTAAGCCTGAGATACAAAAACATGAAACCCAACTCTGTTATCCATTTACTTGAGGTAGATTTATTTTTTACCAAACATTTAGCCAGGGTTTTCTGTTCAACTTCTTGCATAGTACTTCATGATCTACTGATTTTAAAACTTGAAAATGTTACTGTAATGAATCAACATGTTTTTGCTTACTTTTATTAAATCAATAATATCATTGTACTTTTCTAGTTATTTTTTAATAAGTCTAGCATACTCCAAGATCAACTTTGGATTTGCCCATTATGTAAGTCTATAAAACTTACATTAGGCCCTGGCCGGGTGCTCAGTTGGTTGGAGTGTGGTCCCCATACGTCAAGGTTGTGGGTTCGATCCCTGGTCAGGGCACATACAAGAATCAACCAATGAATGCATAAATTAGTGGAACAACACATTGATGTTTCTTGCTCTGCCTCTCCCCTGACCGCCCTGAAATCAAAAAATGAAAAAAAAAAATTTTACAGGGGCTTAGTGATTTGCTAGATAAATAGGGGAGCGCAGAGGGGACTTCAGTAATCATACTGTCATCATTCAAGTAACCCCAAAATACATGTGGAGTTGAATGGACCTGGGAGGTTATCATCCCTTTTCCAATCACAAGCAGCTCTTGATAATCTGCTTTGGGATGTTCTGCTTGGTTGTGGCCTCGGAGCATGAGACGGGGATTGGAATAATAGTTTAATTTTATCATCATTACCTTTACGGGTACACACAGAGCATGAGCTACTTAGGTGACAAATCTAATAAAAACGGGACTGCGCTTTGTGGCTAACGTGGTCAGCGTGGAGCAGTTTGTTATACAGCCTGTAAATACGCCCGGAGGTACACGTGATCGCTTCCAAATTACAAATGGAAGGAAAATAAATTAAAGGCGACAGCTCTATTGTCTTGCTGTGATGTGAGTTTCTGAAAGCATTTATAGAAAAGCAACTTCCTTTTCTATAATGACTTTTTATTGAGCTAGTTAATTTCAAACAACCCCCCGTACATTCCAGAACCAAGAACAAAGCACTGCTCTAGGCCCCCAAATGATGTAGGTGCAACAGTTCAGGGTTTGGACAATATCTTTTCAAAATTATTCATTGAGATGAATGTAGTCCATGTAACTTCTGCCACATCTTCAGATTTGGGGGGCACCGCAGAATACTCCAGGCACTGCAACTTCAGATCAACAACTTAAGTCAACAATTCAGCTTTTAAGTCAAAACTCACTTATTTCTTTGGTCTATAGCCAAAATGCCGTGAACCTATGGTTTCCTAGATTCATGGATCGAGCCCTTTCCTCTCAGGCGTTCACTGATGAAAGTTTGCTTCACAAAAGAGAATAAATGCTGTAAAATCAAAACTTTAAAAAATCATCTTTATGAAGGAAAAATTGACCTGTAGTAAAACGCACCCAGTTTGAGGATCGAGTTCAGTGACTCCTGGCAAATGTGATACCTGTGTAACCACCTCCAGTCTTCAGAAAGACCACTCTGCCCTCTGTCATCATCACCTGCCCCATCTCCCGCCTACCCCGAGGCCAGGCAGCCACTGATCTGCTGGAGCCTCCATACACTAGTTGTATCTGTTTTGGAACTCGATACAAATGACTGGGGCTTTTTGTGTCTGACTTCTTTCGCTCAACTTGCAGCTGAGATTCATGCATGGAGGCGTAGGTAGTAAGCATCCATTCCTCCCACCTGTGGACTGTGTCCCAGTACATGGACTTACAGTTCGTGACCCACTCATTTGTTGATAGGCATCTGGGTTGTTCCCAGTTTGGGGCTGTTATGAAACGGATTATACACAAGCCTTCACGTGGCCATAAGTTGTTACTTTTCTTCACCACCTACCAGGAGTGCAGTTGCTGGGTCTGAGGGTAAACACATGTTTAACTTTGTAAGAAACTGTCACCAAATTGCGCCATCTGACGTTCCCACCAGCCGTGCAGGAGGCTCCTTGTTACTCCCCCCCCCACCCCTCGCCTCCCCGGGCATGGTCGCCTTCGATTTTAACCAATCAGGAGGTACATAGGGGGATCCCATTGCAGTTTTCATTGGCATTCTCTGAAGGTTGGCAACATGGAGAATCTTTTTGTGAGCTGATCGATCATTTGTATATGTTATTTTTGAGGTGTTTTATTGTTTGCCCATTTTTAAAGGAGTTGTTGGTTTTCTTGCCATTAATATTTGCACAGTATATCTTTTCCAATGTTTTACTTTTAATCCTATTTTTTTCTTTGCATTTAAAGTGCGTGTGTTATAGAGAGCATACAGCTGAGCGCCGCTTTTATTTATAGTCTGACAATTCATTTGTTTGTAGTTTAGACCTTGAACGTTATTGCAGTTTATAGCAGGAATGGGTTTAGGTCCTCGTTATTTATTTTTTGTGTGTTCTACCTATTCTTTGTTCATCATTTAATTTTTTTCTGACTTCTTTTGGATTAATGGAGTATTTTTACTAGTCCTCTCTGTTATTTATCAACAATATTTCATTTTTATTTTTTTAGTAGTTGCTCTAGGGTCAACAATATGCACTTCAACTTCTTGCACTTGACCTTCATACAATATAGGCCCTCGCGTATAAAGTAATAACCTTAGAACAGTGTACTCTTTTCACCTTTCTGTCTTTGTATTATTGTTCTTATACACTTTCCTTTTATATATGTTATAAACCTAGAATACTTGGCCATTATTTTTGTTTTAAACAATTATGAGGAAGTATTTTAAAAGTGGGAAAGTGCCTTTAAGATATGCCTACATATTTATTATTCCTGGGACTCTTTGGTTCTCTAAGTAGACTTGAGTTCCATCTAGCATCATTTTCTTTTTGATGAAGAATTCCCTTTGCCGTTTTTCTGGAAGCATGTCTGCCAGAAATGGATTCTCCGTGAGCTTTTGTTTATTTGAGAAAGCCTTCATGTCACCTTTGTTCTTGAAGTATTTTTGCCTGGACACAGAACTTGAGGTTGATGATTTTCCCTCCCAGCACTTTAAAAACAGTATTCCCTTGTCTGATTGTCTAGTACTCGAGGAAAAGTCTTGAAGATCTGATCTTTGTTCATCTCCACATACTGTGTCTTTCCTCTCTGGTTGCTTTTAAGGTTTTGTTTTTAGCATCTGTTTTCTAGAATTTGATTATGCTATACCTTAGTGTGACTTTCTTTGTGTTTATACACCTTGTGTTTATACACACGTTTAGATCAGTAGATTTTGAGATGTTATTAAATTAGGGCAAATTTTAACCATTATTTCTTCAAAATGTTTTTTTCTGGCTTGCTTTTTTTTTTTTCTTTTTAAGACTCTAATTACACATGTATTAAGCTGTCTCAGAAGTCACTGAGACACCTGAGTCACTGAGCTTCTTGTTTTTGTTAAGTCCGTCTGTACTTTGGTTTTCATGGTTTCTATAGCTGTTTTTTTTTTTTTATTCTTTATACCTTTGTATAGAGAACTATTAGGTCCATCTAAGGCACTCTTTTCCCCCAGATGATATGCTTTTTATTTCTAGAAGCTCTGTTTGGTTCTTTTAAACCTTTCAACATATTTATAATAACTATTTTAAAGTCCTCGTTTGCTAATGTCATTATCCCTGCTCGTGTGACTTATGGGTCTGCCCTGTTGACTGATTTTCCTCCTGGTTTTCACGGTTAGGAATAGTTTCCTGGATGTCAGAGCTTGTGAGTGTTTGGTTTTGTGCCTTCCATTAAGGGCACCAAAGTTTGTCTTAGCAGGACGCTAAACTGTGTGCGGATCAGCTTGGTCCTTTTGGGCTCGCTTCCAAAATCCGGTAAGGGCTGTTTACAGTTGTTTTTACAGGGCTCGTTCAGTCCTAGTGCTAAGGCACGAACCTCCTAAGGTCTCGACCGCTGGCCTTGAGCCCTCCGCAAAGATCGTCTGCCCAGGCTGTTTGAAATTCAGCACTCCCTGCCCTTCATTCAGCCTGCATCTCTTGGCTGCTCTTCTGTTGTGTATAGCGCAGTGGCTTTGAGCAACATGGCTCAACCAGGTGAAGGCTTCAGCTCCGACCCCGCCACTTGTCATGTGCTTTTGGCCAAAGTATGTGACCTCTCCATCTTAGTCCAGTTGTGCTGCTATAACAAAACATGACTGACGGGCTAGTGTATAAGCAACAGAAAGGTGTTTCTCTCCGCTCTGGAGGCTGGGACGTCCATGATCAAGGTAGCAGCCTGGTTGTACTCTGGGGAAGGCTGTCATCCAACGGCAGTCGCCAGCCCCTCCCTGGGTCCGCACGTGGACGGAGTGTCCCCGGAGCTCTGTGGGGCCTCTTTCACAAGAGCGCCAACCTTGTCATGAGGGCTTGACCCTTGTGACCTAAGCACCCCCACAGGCCTCACCTTTTAATGCCACATTGGGGTTAGGATTTCAACACACAGGCTCTGGACCGGGGGAGCGCACAGCCGTTGGGACCATAGCGCTTTGCACGGTTCGACTTCTTCATCTGTGAAAATGGGATGCAGCACGGTACCTGCCTCCCAGGGCTCTTGGCGGGCGGGGGTTAAGTGGAGCAGACAGGTTAAGCGCTGAGGCTGCATGACACATGGCAAATGCTCAGTCAGATTTGGAAACTATTATCACAACTTTAACGCTCTTTCAAATAGAATCTCAGACTCACTGTGCAGCCGTACGTGTGTGCGTCCGTGCGCTGACACAGGCATGTTCACACAGTGAACAGCGGATCTTCAGACCACGGGCAGAGACTTCGGATTGGGAGACGGAAGGGGTTTAGGGAGGGGGCGCGAAGCCGAGGGCTGCCAGATTCAGCTAATGAAAATTAAATTTGAATTTCAGATAAACAGCGAATAATTGTTTATCAGTGTCTCTCAGATACTGCATGGAACATAATTATAACAGAGAATCATTAGTTATTTATCTAAAATTAAAATTTAGCAGGGCTCTTGCCTTTTCTCTGGCACCCCTAACTGCTCCCCCTGAGCAGAGGCGGGACGGGGGCAGCCCGAGCCCTCAGCCCAGTCTATTCTCAGGCTGCCGGCAGCATTCCGTTAGCCAGTATTTATTGAATAGCCTCCCTGCCTCAGTTCCCTCGCCTGTTAAATGAGAATCGCAATGACAGTGATTCCTCCTAGGACGGCTGTGTAGAAGCGGGGCAACGGGTGCTGAGAACTGGGCCCACCTCCTTCTGGGTCCCCAGTAAGTAGTCACTGCGGTGTCAGTGACTACGATGTGATTTCATATCCAGACCCCATGATTGCTACTGTTTACGGCTTGTTCTTAAAATGATGGATGATTTCCTGTCTCATGAAGCTGACAGTTTTGCTAGGAAGAGCTAAATACATCCCAATAATGGGTAACTAACTTATGTAATTCTGCCTAAATCTCATACATTGTATCACATAGCGAGAGCTATTTGTTAGAGAATCAATTTTTCAGTAATGTGTGGTACCAAAATTATGTAATATTAGCTGAGAAGGGAAAAGTCTGTGTTTGGGAAATAGCTGTGTTGCCTTTGCTGTTTGGTGTGTGGGAGGAACGGAATGCCCATTTTATCTGCAGGAGAAGTGCCAGGATTCTTGATAGAAGTTTTCGCATTATTTGAATAGTTTTTATTCTTAAGAATTCAAAGGGATTAAAAGCAAAGTTCAGCCTTTGAGACTCAAAAACACAAAAAACAACTCTCATCAAGCAAAAAAGGGATTCTTTTACAATTTAATTCAGAGTGAGTGTTATTGTCTAAAGTTAACTTGTGAAATACAGAGAGTAAGCTGTGCAATATCGAAATGCGCCATAAAAAGATGAGTTTGTGTAGAAACTTTTTTCAAAAATAACAGAAGACAAGCTTACAAAGACTTTCTTTTTAAGTTCAGGCTTATGTTTTGCTTTTTGTCGCTGATGCTGTGGCCTCGTAAAACCTTCCTTTGCAAAGAAGAACGTATCTCATGGAACTAACGTCCACTGTGCTGCAAACCTCTCTGGTGGCTCCGCGGTGGCCGCCCGGGTGCGCCGACCCGTCCCGCTGTTGTTGGGTGTTCCCGGCATGGCCCCCACCCCAGCGCGTTCCCGCTCCCCTCGCCAGCCCATCTGTCATGCTCTGGTTTATCACTGAAAGACTTATGTTCTTCTCTTCCATACTAAACTGGAAGCACAAGATGTTGGTAGAATTGTGTTTTTTATGTTTACATCTGTGCATTGACATATATGGCGGTTTGTGCATCTCCAAGGCTCTGTATGCATTTTTTAAAGAATGAGTGCCTCGTGATAGCTGAAAGGAAAAACAAAATCCACCGTGTTTACTTCGCAAACTCCTCTGCGCTCCGGAGGTGCGCGTTTCCCCAATACCAAGCGATTTGAGCGCCACCTGCCTGGCGTTGGCATCAGATTCCCAAGGGGAAGGGTCCAACTCCATGGGACCTCCCCTCCTCAGACACTAAGAGCAACTGGAGTGCGTGCCACATCTAATTAATATGTGATAATGTACAAATGAATAATTTTGCAAGTGCAGCACTGTATTGTTTTATTTGTATTTTAACAACTGAATTCACCTTTGCTTAACCCTGCGTCCTCCCCCATGGATACGCCTTTCCAGAAATAATGACAAACCTCTTGGAGTGACCCCTGAACCTAGGAGTTCTCCGGGGTTCGTGAAGCGTAGGCTGATGCGGTTTTATTATGATACTTAGCTTTTAAAATATTCTGATTGAAGTAGGTGACTTCAGCAATATAAACATGTTCCCTTTTGTTTTTATGAAAGTGTCTAAACACAGAAAACATCAATGGCACTGATGTTGCAGCCTCTGCTGTGGTCCCCGTCCAAGGGCCACATCCTTTACGTCCACTGGTGTTTCTGGGAAGGCAGCTGTTTTTAAAATTGTGTTTATTCCTTTTACTTAATCACAGCCCTGAGAGCGCTCAGAGTTCATGTCTGTTGATTCATTCCAGACGAGCCTTTGCCCTGAGTGTGGGGGCCTCGCCCACGATGCCTTCCTGGGTTGGACACCTGTTGGAGTACGTGCTCCCGGGACATGCCTGTTATCGAATTGGACAATAAAATGTATTTTCAGACAGCCCCATCCATGCACATTAACTAAGGGTATAACCAATTAATAGTCATTAGAGTACCCCCTTAGCACTTCATTATTTTAATTTTGAGAGTTTGCTATTAAATAGAAATCTTATTATAAGTTGGAGTTCTTTGGTCAAACTGCCCTATAAAAATGAGTGTATTCAAATGTAATTAATTCGGTGAAATATGCTTATTTATATTCCAACTGTTTTGCCTATGGCAGTTCAAACAGGAACGCACAAACCCAGACATCCTCAGGGCCGCCTTTTCGGTGTGTTCTCAGTTCTCAGCACGGCCTGCTGCCTGCCAGCCGGGCCCGCTGCGGCCCCCGCTCAGCTGGTCAGGAAACATCCTCTGAAATGACTCCCAAGTGCAGTCTCCATGGGAGCCAAGATCTTCTGGGCGATTTTCTTTATTTCCATTTTTATTGTGGTGGGACGTCGTAGTGGACGTGGAGAGTGACAGCCAGCCAGTCACAGTGCCAGACACCACGTGTGGACGAGCAAACTGAAGAGAAAATAACCGGATAATGTTCCTGGCTTCGGTTCACGTCCCTAGAGCATGACTCCTCCAATATACGTATTTTTCAGACTACTACCTACAAAATGGTGGCATTTTATTCCATTCATTCCGACTTTCTTGTCTCAAGTCACCATGATGTTAATGAGTACATTCATGTCATTCAAAGGCATGTTGTAAACTTCTTTGTGAAATGACAGCCTTCTCCACCCTTCAGGATTCAGAAAAGAAGAACTTGTTCATTCCGGGGCCTCAGGCTACAAACCAAAGAGTAATTTTTTCTTCCCTTGCTCTTACCTGTTTTTTCTGTGCCAGTTTATTCTAAGAAATTGCAGTTGACCAGAAGCTTCAAAAGCCAATGATTCTGGCATTTCATTTATTGAATACTTTGAAAAAATATTCAAAATTTAGAGAAGTTGTCAATAAATGCACACAAAATGCATATACGAGTTGCACTGTCATTGTTGCTGGCTATTTTGGGAAATATGGCATGCCCCAATAAGTAAATGCAAAATCTCACCCTCAGAACCAAAACAAAACAAAAGTGTAGCAAAAAGAATCCTAGTGTAGCAAAAAGAATCCTAGATCCTGGTCAGAATTTTCTGTACTGTAAAATCCATCCCATTCTATTCATCCATTGGAAAAACAAAAACTGGGTTCCCAACTGCATAAACCAAATTAGGACCACATTCTCCTTTTCTTAGGAAGTTGATGCTTTAGTATTTCACATTGTTTAACAGGTTACAGAATATTTCATCTTCTTTGTGTTCCATTATTTTCCTTGGAAATGATGTTTTTTGACTTTTTGGTAGGATATAAGTGAACTTCCTTGGAGAGTCTGAATAAAAAACCAAAAATTTCCTACCCACGTAGAAACAAAATTTTGTTTTCAACCTTAGGCAGTTCAAAGGTTTTGAGGATATCATGAACCCGTGGAGCTCAGATTAAAGTCCCTGTTACATTACCTGACTGATTGACCAAATGAGTTTATAATCTATTTGGGCACTTGTATTTTTGTTTTTTTTTAAGGAAAGAAGCTAGTCATGGTTGTGTATTATAAGTGTCCTTTTTAAAGCACAGTTTTAATTTAGCAATGCTTATTGATATAAAGCTAACACAATCTGAATGAAATTTGTGCCTGCGTATCTTAGCTCACGTGCAGTTTGTGTTTAATCTTGAGATTTTTTTTTTATAATGCATAGCTCTGCATCCCATCACATCTGCAGAGTAATTACTTTATCTTTGACAAGTTTTGCTTCACCAATATTGCAGAACCGTTGCACATAAACCAACCAGAGAGGCTCGGCTGGGAGAGAGACACTCATCTTAGAATCATCGACAACAGTCGATTTGTCTCTGCCCGACATTACCCAAATACTCACATGGCCCTACGTCCCCTCCTCAGGATATTTATGGATAGCGGTGGTTTTGATACTGTATGGTGGGGTTCAGAACCAGCCGCCCCAAGGGAATGCATGTTTGGTCAGCAGTTAGCAGTTTGGTCAGTGACGTGTGGATTACTTTGAGCCAAAGACAATTGAGACCCTGTGGATTCAAGCATAACAGATGTCCCCCACACCACACCACCCCTTTAACTGGATGACTTTGAATGGGGAGACTCGCCCGTAATAAGAGATTTATGTGAGAAAAGATTTTTGACCTACCAGTGTGGCGGGGTGAACTGCTAATTAAGATCATGTGCTCTCCCCGCGCTAACTTCCTGAAGCTCCAAGGTGCATGACCTCACCCCCTAGCTCAGAACGCCCCTGACTCTCTCACGTGTGTGGAGTTCCAGTGTGCACAAAATTCAGTCTGATTTTCTCCTGTCAATCTGTCTACTGTTGACTATTCAGCCAGACAGAAGAACCAGAGGCGGGAAAGGGGAACTTTTCCCCTTCCCCACAGTACCTATGAAATATTTATAGGCATTTTGTGATAAGCTATGAAAGCTATTTTGTTAAAGTAGCATGACAGGAATAATAGTGTGGTACGGCGCCGCTCAGTGTGCTTTAAGTAAGTACAAGTTGCAGTGAGGAAGTACATAAGGGAAGGTTGACAAGAAAAGGCAATTGTCAAAGCGGGAGAGGCACTTACTAGATTGATTCATCCTACTTCTGTTTTATCCAAATAATGTGTTTTGAAGCTCGTCATTGCAACAACTATACTCAAGATCCTCAGGCCAAAAAAAAACGCAAAAATCTTTGATGAGGGAGGCTTCTTTCCTTGACTTTTCATAATTTGGCTTTGATGCCTTTGTAAAACTTCCCCGCTGTGCCTTTAAACAGTAGCGGATGCCGACCTACCTGTTCTGAGGACCTCTGCCGGCAGCGCTTACCGCTTCTGCTGTGAGGCGGACTTACAGGGAGTCACTGTGGCTCACTGACCAACGGAGTTTAACTTCCCTTACCTAGCACACGGCTGCCGTTTTCAGTGCTGCGGTGAAGGGAAAGAGAAATGCATGCTGCGTTTTCAAGACTCAAAGCCAAATGTTGAAATCTAAACTAAAGTAAACTTGGAATTGAACAATTAGATGTAGGATATGATCTTTTCAGATTAGATGATTAAAGATTGGACGTGATTCTTTACTAATAGACGGCAGTTGAATTTGATAAATAAAAAAATTGATTCGGAATCCTTTGTTACAAAAGCCGTTAGTGAGTGCTAATAAAGATTGCACTTTCTGTATCAATTGATACAGGGAAAGCAAAATATCACCTTAAAAATATAATTATCTTGGCTAAACGACAATTCAAATTTTCATTTTAGAAATTACTTTCTCTTTAAGGAACAACTAGTACTGCAGTTATGTTTGCTCATCCGCTGCGTAAGTGCCACCTGTGACAGCACTCGGTGCAAGAAGAGGTTCATACCTAAGCACCCAGATCAATGTTGCAACTTAATGCAGAGCAGTGACATCGTGGGGACCTCTGGGATATCTTCAAAGCATAATTCCTGCAAATAGCAGTGTATCTCCTGTCTGTGAAAACAATTTGAAGTCAGGAGGTAACTAAATTAGAAAACAATCCTGATTAGGTTGGTAATGTCAGCGGTATTAGTAAACCATTTATCGAGTGCTGGCTGTGTGCACGGGACAGTTTGAAGTTATTTATATTTTGTGTCATTTGATAGAACAGTTTTTCCCAAGTGTGTTTTTATTAATAGAAGTCATACATATATTTGTAGCCTTTTAATTTTTTCTTCTAATATTTTCCCATATTTTTTTAATTTTTGCCTTTTTCAGCTTTATTGAAGTATAGTTGACGAAGTTGTGGACTATTTATGGGGGTCCATCGCAGGGATTTGATGCGCGTGCCCACGGCGCAAGGGTTTCCCCCACGGAGTGAGTGGATGAACACCCCCGGCACCTCACACACTTTCTCACTGGCACAGACTGTCAGGCTAGGTCTGGTTCGATCACCTTTTAAGACCATTTGACTTTTAATGAGACTCTAAGTCACGACCAAAGATGGCCAGATGTGAGAAGACAAAAAGGAGAATAGGCAAAAGTAAGACTCTCTGTTTGGAGACCAGAGAAAAGACTCGACCCAGACGGAGCGTGCGCTCTACACAGATGACGCCTCTTGACGTGAACGCATGTGAGGAAATTCCTGGACCCGGAGCGCCCTCCGCTGCGGGGCAGGTCTTAGGTAACAGTGCGTTTCCGACTGACCTGAGTCCCCGCTCAGTTACGCTTCACAGCTCGCGGTGCACGACCTCGCCACTGTCCATGCCCCACGGCCCGGAGGCTGGGGAAATGGGGCCTGTTAGTAGTGTGATCAGCTCAGAATGTGAGTTCCCTTAGCTTGAGAGAAAAGGAGGGCATGCATGTTTGGTCAGCAGTTAGCAGCCATGGACTTGTCTGTTGACTCATCTTTTTATCAAGATGAAATCTTTGGCCTAGTTCTTCCATGTTCCCTCTTGCTGTCAGGTAGAAGCCTGATGGAAAATCTCAGGCAAACTTCACTGGCGCTTGTGAGTTTTGTTCATGATGAAAAAAAAAAAAAAAGTTTTGAAGTTAGAAATGTTTTGGTGAAATGACCATTGTTATTTAACCTTAATGTGACCCAACAATCTTCCTTCCTTCCTTCCTTCCTTCCTTCCTTCTTTCTTTCTTTCTTTCTTTCTTTCTTTCTTTCTTTCTTTCTTTCTTTCTTTCTTTCTTTCTTTTTTTCTTTCTTTTTCTTTCTTTTTGTCTGTGGCTCTTACTCTATTACTAAGGCGAGACTAGATCTAAGGAAGTGGAGTGAGCCCCACTTGGCTATCATAAGTAACTTTTATGACACACATAATTTTTAGAAGTTCCCCGCCAAAGACCTCATTCCTATGAGACGTGCTCTATGACAGCTGACTTCTCACTGTGGCCTGTGGGGTAGAAGGGGCGGGCCAGCTCTCTGAGATCCCTTTAGAGGCACGATCCAAGCCATGAGCCTCTAAAGGGTTATTTAACCCTTGTGACCCAACACCCACCGAAGGTCCCACCTTCTGATATCATCATATCGGGGGGGTAGGATTTCAACACAGGGATTTGGGGGGGACACACACATGCAGACCATAGCAGGCAGTGTGTAGGTGAGGAAAACCCGAGGTCAGAGGCGGCTCTGGAAGACAGAGGAGCCAGGTCTCTCTGGAAGCACCAGCTGAGAAGCGGGTCCTGCCTGTGAGGTTTAAGGAGACATGAAACTGGATGCGTCGCTGAATCGGTCGCAGGTCATTTGTCCTCGTTGCGCACGGTGGTTACGCCGAAATGCTGAAGGGAATTTTACAGGTCGACAGAATCTAGAAGGCAGCGCTTGCTTTCGGTGGTCCTGTGAGTGCCCTTCACTTGATCTCCTTCAGCGGCTGAAAAATGTTTCCAGTGTCTGCAGCTGAGATTGCCTGGTTTAATGTGGTTCTCATTAGAGCAGATTTCTGTCCAAGTCAATTGCAGCATCCGTGCCTGCAGCTCTGAGAAGGGCAGGATCTGTCCGATGGTCCCCCCAAGCCATCAGCTTTAACCCTAGCACCTTAGAATCACAGGGAAGCAAAACAAAGGAAGGGGCGAGCGGTTTCAGGGGAGCCCGAGTGCTCTGCCCCCACAGGGGTGGCGATATGCAGATGGGCGAGCTCGGAAGCCAGGAGCTGTTTCGGAATAGCACCATGGTTACCATCTATAAAAATAATGAGGGGGGGAGCGTAAGAGCACTGGAGCTTGCAGAAATGTTTATTTCTAGGATTCGTTTTTACCGGCTTGTCTGATAAAATGAAAAATAAAACCCTGTGGTGTGCCTTATCTTGACTAAATCAAAAACCAAAAGCAAATTATAAATATCCAAGTACCCCCTGCTGAATATTCGAGAACGTGCTTGCTCTCCCCCTCCCCTAGATACCAGGAATCTTGTGTTTAAAGGCTGCGAAATACCAGGTTCTTTTCCAAGCCTGCCGCTGCTCTCCAATCAAGACCCAGCATCTCTGTCCTTCGCCCACCGCCCCAGGGGGGCACCGCAGGGCAGAGACGCAGTCGCTTGCAATGCCTCCTGCACCCAGCTGTGACCATTGATCCACTCTGAATTTGACAAGGACGGTGTTAAGCGTCATAAGAAAGTGGATGTAATGGGTCTTAATTGTTTGCTGTTACTGAAACCATTCTGCAGTTTTCATTACCAAAAGAAGTTCCCGTTGGACTGCTCCTCTCTACTTCCCAAATGCTTCTTATAAGCAAAGGTACAAGGAAATGTAGTCCACACCAGCTGTTTCAGTCCAATTTAGAGAAAATCTAAGTGCCCGTATTCTGTAACGCTCCACTAAAATCCCCCTCTTTTCTTCATGGTGAAAGGACGAACAGGCATTGATTTTTCACAATTTTATGTAAGCTGGGAAGTCTACATTTTAGTCTACCTAGTAAGTCCAACAGGAGAATGCTTGTGTGCCGCAAGGGCCGGTTCTTTTAGAAGGTGACGCCTTAAGGCCGGAGGGTCTACAGGCAAGGAGGTCGATCGAGTGTGCCGCCCTGTTATAATCTTCCAGGTTAGGCAAGAAGCGAACTCGTGAAAGAAACCCAGTGGGAGCTAGACATTTTGCCCAGTGTGCAAGTGTCGTTTTGCGCCGTGTCGTATCGGAAGTCCCTAGCGATGCCAGCCTCTGCCCTGTTCGCTCCAAGGACCAGCCCTCTCCACTGCCAGGATCAGTAGACAGGAGGCGCTGACCTCCACCGGCCTCCGTCCCTGGAAAGCCTCGGAGGGGGGCTGACAGGAGGTGATGAGGAGGGGCCAGGGTGTTTGCCACCCTCTTTCCCAGCCCCCAGTGGCTTCTCACTCAGCAGCCGCGGCTTTGCCATTGCGGCCCGCATGGGCTTGGCTGCTCCGTCGCACCCGGACTTCAGGGGCCCCACGCCCTCCCTCCAGGTTTGGGACCCGTGTCAGCCTCCTGCTCATGCTAATCCCTGTCCTCTCAGCAGTCCTGTCACCTGTACAACCCATTCCCTGTATTGATTCTCCCACTGACATTCTCAGTGGTTTTTGCTTTCCGTGTTGGTCCCTAACCATACACCAAGCAAGTGCTTTAAGGGCTCAAGTCGATGATCTTGAATTAAACGTTTTCAGGGAATGTAGTCGTTATCCCTGACACACTGTTCCAGGGAAAGGTGCCAGTCCACAAAAGAGGACTGCTGGTGATACGAGAACGAACAAAGGAACCTGAAATCTTATGAAAGTTCATCCTCTTTTCATCGACAAATACAGACTGTGGCCTTGCTTTCCTTAAATATTAGTTTTTGCATTTCTCCTCAGACTTCATTCTGCCCTCCCCCACGCCGCCACCCAAGAAGACTGTCTAACTCGGCGGCTTTTGCAAGGCAGAGGGCAGAGGCTCCTGAAATTAGTGGCGCTTTGAGTGTTGTCCAACACTTAAACAGCAGCGTGAGGTACGAGTCTGGGGTGGAACGAGGACAGGCGTTGGGAAGGGAAGGATTTTGTGGGGTCACGAAAACCTGGGAACTCGGAAAGGGTCTCCAAGTCTCAGAGCGAGCTGGGACCCACCAGCCGGGTGCAGGGTGTCAGAGGATCGTCCTGTGGTGCACTGAGAAGGTGTTAGAGAAAAAGTAATATATCAGATATCAGAAGAAAAATGTATTTATGACGCCTGTTAAAGCATGGCAAGACAGACTTTCTTCAAGGAGGCCACAGCCATAGGTTTGGGGACCACTGCGGTGGGGACCCGCAGGGCGGCAGAGATACGGGGCTCAGTTGGGAGAGCAGCCTGGGACGGAGATTGACAGCCAAGGGCAGGGTGGGGTCGGCGGCTGGAAGCATCAGGGGTGAGAGGCTTCTGGCTACGCTGACACAGCAGGGTCTTTGCTGAAACTGAACAATGCAGAGGTGAACACAGACACCTGAAGGGGGTAGTGGAAAAAGAACGCCCCCAGAAATGCCTGAGTCAAATTTGGCCAAAGAGAGAACCTTCCAGTGGCCAACTCCCAGGTACTTGTGACTACAGGGTCCTCAGGCTGCCACAGAAACTCCAGATCTTTGTGACCTGAGGATCCACATGGATGGGGGCTTGCTCTGAACCCCCACTTCTGGGCCCTTTTCTTTGTAAGACACAGAAGTGTCTTTGCTAGATTAGATGTAGGTGGTTTTCCATTCTTGGTTTTATCTGAACACTTCATCGGAGAGCGTTTAATTTGGTCTGTCACTTTTCCTTTTTTCTGAGTGAAAGTATCTTCAGATGACTCACAAAAGTCTTTTAACCGAGAGGCAGGAGTGTTCTGTCATCCGAACTTCTGCTTCCCGGCTGCGTCGCCTCAGTTTTAAAATCATCAGCAAACAAGGGGAAGTTACCACCTTCTCTGAGACCGGTGTTCTTGGGAGGTTAAGTGGCATCTGAAACCAAAGATTAATTAATTCATTCTCTATCTTTAGGACTAGATTTTTGATTCATCAGTTTTAATAGGTAAGACCCCCAAACTGCCTTATAATGTGAAGTTTGGAGTTATCTGGGGTCAAATTTTGATCATTATATTTGGTTCCATCTTGTTAATAAATGCATTCACACTGCTTTTTCCTACCAAGTTCCAGCATTTCCACGTCCCACAAGGAGATGAGTTCGTTGATTGATATCATGGTATCCCAGGCTCTAAATTCCTAGGAGAACTTAAATTCCTCGGTGAACTTCTGTCTTGTCTTAGGAGGGAGATGTCCTCCTGTAGTACAAGACATTCAGAAGGAACGTTGCACATGTAGAGGGAGGCGTTTAAGAAGGAGCAGTGAAGGAAGGGGGCGGGGGCACCGGGAAGGTGCTGGAGGCTCAGGGGAAAGACAGACCAAGGGGGAGGAAGGTGTCCGCATGGGGGAGGCCAGGAAGGAGGCTCAGAGTGGGGTCAGGAGAGAGAGGGAGAGAAGCGTTTAACTTTGGATATTAGGTTCTGCATCTTTCATTCTCTTTTCTAAGGAGCTCTTCAGGGAAGCAATTTTAAGTTTTAGAGGCCTCTTCATAACAATAAAAAATGCTGCTATAAAATATTCGGAATTGTTTCCTAAGGCATTTCACAAAATGATTATTTTATTCATATCTCAAATTCCCCTACTGTGGGCAATAAAGCTCAAAATTGTCTGTGGTAAAATCCTACCCGAGTTTAAGAAACTGGACAACCACTCGCAGGTTCATTGATCGGGCAATTGGTTGAAAACCAGAGAATCTTGAAAAAGCAGACCCTTGAATCGTGGGTCTGCCACCAGCGCCCCGCCCCCGTCTCCCCCATCGTCCACCGAGGAGTGAGACAAAAGGCACCCACCAAGGGCGATGACGAAGGAGAACGGGAGCCCACGCCGTCTTCCCTGCGAAGGTGCAGAGCACGGGCGGGGCGGGGCTGGCCGGGCCCTCAGTCCCGGGACTCCTGACACCCCAGGGCGCTGGCCGGTGAGTGGCCCAGGCCTGATCTGGGCCTTGGCCTGGAGACACTGCGGGCGATATCGAGCAGAGCACCCGTAAGAGCGCCATGAAAACTGTCAGGCGGGGGAGACTAGAAGGAAGGCGGACTTTTTAACGAAGTTTGGCAAAAGGACTCAAGTGATCGTCATCTAATAGCAGGAATAGTCGGTCGGCCCAGGGTGATTCTCACGCACGCACTGCCGCTGTTTGGGCAGTTCGCGCGGGATCTGGAGGGTGAGGCCATGTGCAGAAGAGGACGGGAACAGGGCGCAGCGGTGGGGGCCGGGGCCAGGCGAGCGCCACTGTGGGAATTCTTAGCTTTTTAGTGTCTCTTACTCATGAGTCAGTATGCTTATTGAATAAATGCATGAAAGAAGGAGCAAATAAATGAGAGGCTAGGATAAAGTGCCACAGGAGTTCTCAGGGGTGACCCATCACTTCCAGGATGGCTGTTCAAGAATGTTCTATGAAAGAGTTAGCATGTGAACCATGCCCTGGAGGACGGATAGAGTTTGGAATGCGCGAGAAGAGGGAAGCCCATTCAGCAGAGAAAAGAGAGCAGAGATAACGGTTGAGAGCTGAGAGCTGACAGGGAGGGGATAAGGCGCAATACGCGGCACATTTTTTTCCTAGGTGTAAACTTTCCTAAGCTAGTGAAGTTGGAGTGAGGTAATAGAACACCTTGACTTCCCCTGTAAGGATACGGATTATGCAAATACTGACTACCTGGGGAGGATTCATATTGACAGGATGCCATTTTGTTCATTCTGTCCTTCTTGGGTATAAGCTGCAGTTCACATCTGTCACCAAAAGGTGGCAAGGGACCGGCCGGCAGCTTTAAGCCAGCACCCCCCCGGATTTCCTTCAGCAGCAGCGCACACATGACAGACACACAGAGTACAAGGGGCAAAAGCACAGGAGCACCTCGGGCCCCGGGGGTCGCTCTCTGCGCCTGACGAGCCGCAGCGCCGCAGCTTGGGGCGCGACCACGAGTCGCAGCCCTGCCTTCGCACAGTCTGCCGTTCTTAGCACGGTGATGAACTGAACGAGGCTTGAAATCATGAGTGGAAGCTTCAGACTAGTCTCTGGCTCTGCTAGCCCCAGTCTAAATTTGGTTCGATACTTACTGTTACTTAGAAAGAAGGAAGGGGAAAGTAATACTGAAGATAATATTTCAAGTTCACAGCACCTACCCTTGTCCCTTACTTTCTCTCAGGAGTAACCGCTGTCCTGAAGCTAGAGTGATTTTTTTCCTACCTATGTTTCCGTACTAACTACTTGTATCAGTCATTGCCCTTCAAAGATCTCCGGGCACACCCTTGTGTTTCAGTGCGACATGTTCATTGCCCTGATTGACCGTGCATGTCCAGGGAGGTGGGAAAACCCCAGAGGGCAGTGGAAGGAGCTTAGGACAGACCTGGACTTGTGCGTTACGTGATTTGGCGTAGGGCTGACAGCAGTAGAGCTTTGCTCTGCATTGTTTGCTGTTGGGGATCAGAAGGAATTCTGTTACTATCTTCCTAAGTCCCCCCGAAAGGAGGGAGGAAGAGGATGAGGCTAAAGCTGTGGTCGGTGACAAAGCAGTGGTCACTCATGGTCGCCAGGAGTGGGGGACATTGGGTCACGATTGCTGGCCTGCCTGTGTTCAGCATGAATTCCTGGTGGTCTTGTTTCTGTTGTAATCCAGGATGGTGACACAGATGTCCACCAGACAAACGTAAAGGCCGTGTGTTACAAAACTCAAGTCCCAGGCCAGCTCCCCTTTGACAGCACCAGGTCTGCTCACAGATGCATGGTGTTTTTTGGGGTTTTTTTAGATATGTTTAGGTTTTGTCAAAAGTTTCCCAAGTCAAACCGTCTCCAGCAGGGGGCGACAGGCCCATTGCTCAGCATCTTCCCGCCCTTCGTTTGGCCTGTTTCTTCCATTTTATCATCCGTCTCAGAGGACTTCAATTTACAAAGGCATTTGAACTCAGATATTTCTGAATCTTTACATGCGTCAAAGAAGCACTTCATCTAGATATGAAAAAAACAAGTTCTCTAACCCTAACTGTTACTTCAGGTACGTTACATGGGTCCAGTTGATTGGGATTTGAAAACGAGAGGCTGACCTTTGCCCTCTCTGCTGTGTTCCGCTGTACGACACTTTGTGAGAATATCTGTGCTCAGTTTCCTAAGCGGGCTCTGCGAGAGCCCTGAATGCAGGTGTTAAAACTGTTCAGAACGTGCGTGTAAATGATGTGATTCATCACTAGCGTGGAAAGTAGAAAGAAACCGAAGACAATGAATTGTGCCAGTGCTTGTTGGTTGAGTCAGGGGAAGGTTTTACAAAGATTTGCAATTCTATTAACTCCATTCAGGATTTCTTGTAACGTAAATAATGACTGCCAAAAATTTGCTAATCAGGGACAGAAATGGCGATGGGATTTCTATTTTGTCATCAATATCACACTGCATAGGAATAAGCTGAATGTGAAGCTCAGAGGAAAGGAAACCCTTATTTTTGATTTTGCTAGATGGCAGTGAGCATTTATGTTGAACTTGAAGCTTTTCATAGTACAAATCAAACAGTTTTTCTATCTTCTAATATAAATCAATGTGTAAAACATTTTAGTTAGAATTAAAAGCATTGCGTAAATTGGCTGTAAATGCATCAAGAAAAGCTTGAACAATTCCTTTTCGCTACTGAGAAATTTAGGGCTGCTTTTCATTTCATGAAATATGTCTGTGAATTTGGTGTCAAGGCTGAGTTGACAGAAAAGTTAGTGAATTTTCTTTCCTTGGGCAGATGCACTTTTGAAACATAGTTCTGATGATAGGATTTTGCTTTAAAACCAAATTTACTGTTGTAGAGAACACATAAAAAACAACAAATATTATGGCAGGAGCCAAGGGAAAATGATTTTTGATCCTCAGTGCAGCTGTAAGGAAATTTTTAGTATGTTTGGAATAGCTTGGAAATATCTCTTTCGCGCCTTTGAGCTCGTCACGTGCTTTCACGGGCTTCCGGTTTACCTACAGCGTCTTGCTGCTTAGAGCCCCTGGGTCACCGTGACTTACTGGCAAATTACAACTAGTTTTTTCCAAGGCTCTACTCTTGCTTTCTCTTGTTTGATGCATTCCTTGGGTTTTCCCAGCGGGAAAGACTGATCTTTCGCTGTGTAACGACTCTGTTTTCCTCACACCTGCGTTATTGACCCTTCTCATACCGTCCTCGTGGGTAGACCTGTTTCTCTACCAGGCTGGCGGTTTTTTCCAGCCCGTTCCTCATGTTTCCTTACATGTGTCTTCCGTGTGGCCTGGCTCCTGGCTCATAGTGCGTATGCAAATATTATTCAAATGCGGAAGGGAGGAAAACCTAAGTAAAGTAAAATAGCTAATTTTAAAGCGAGGATAAAAATGAATAAAGGGAAAGTTGAAACTCTCAAAGACTGTAAAAATGGTAGGCAGGGTCTCTATGGCAATCTTCTTAGCTTTGTTGAAGAATAATTTTAAATGTCAAAACTCCTAGGGTAAGTCGTATAGAAAAAGATGAGCCTTTCATTTTTTATTTAATATGAAATAAGGTATTATATAAATTTAAGGTATTAATATTGAATTCTTATTCTTCACGGGCAGTTTTATTAACCATTCATAGCATAAAATAATTTCAGTGCTCACTCACACATTAAATTACCAGCTGTTTCAGCTACCTTGAAATATTTTGATAAGTACATAACAGACCTCATGGAAAATATTAAAGACAAATGATTTCCCTAAAAAAATAATAAGAGGTATTAAACAAGCACAATAAGTCATGCAAAATAGAAACATACCTTCTCACCCTACATTAACTTGAAATAGATGAAACGAGGCATGCGTTTCTAATGTTAACTAGTTAAAACGGTCATTGTAAATGACGGATAAATAAGCATATAATAAACTATTACTCTGAAAAGGGTAGATACAAGTAAGTGATTTCAATCAGCTTTTCCTCTATTTTTTAAATGCTTTTGGCTACAAATTAAGTGTCGAGTATCGCTTGACATAGCGAATGGCTAGAAAAGACTGTTTCCATAGTATTGATTATAATAATTATCATTAGTATTTTTATTATTTTCTCAAACATTGAATAATAAATATTATCCTTTTTTAGCCAAAAAATATGTATCAAGATAAAGTCAATTTCTTATATGTAGTATGAAGCAGAGGAGAGAAGGTCACTTCCCCACTCTCTTGACGTCCCTCTGGAAGCGTGCTGGGCTGTCCTCAGCATTAAGGGTGCGATTGCCCCTTGAACAATGTGGGTTTGAACTGAGCAGGCCCGCTTATAAATGCAGATGTTGTCATTAAATATTGTAAATATATTTTATGGTATTCTTAATATTTTCGCTAGCTTTATTGTAATGCTACAGTACATGATACATAACATACAAAATGTGTTATTGATAAGGCGTCTAGGCAACAGTAGGCTACTAGTCATTGAGTTTTGGGGGAGTCCAAAGTTACACACAGATTTTCGACTGTGCGGGCATGTTGGTGCCTCCAGCCCCGCGTTGCTTAGGGGCCAGCGTTGTAGAAACCCTTGTTACCAGGATATATCACTCGCGTTAGCAGAGCGTAGAACTCTGTCACTAGACTGCAGTCCTGCTACATCAAGAATCACTTATTTTGATCGCCCCATTAAAATGGCTCTTATTTACTGTCCCCCTCTTTCGCTGTAGCCAGAGCATAAACACCACCTCCCGGAGGTGAGCACAGTGGCCTGGGCTGCACAGGTGCTCACAGGTGAACCTGCGGGCTGCACTGACGTCCGGGCAAATGCCACTTCCTGCTGGGTCTGCTACTGGATACCCACGCCTTGCATTCCCTGACGGCAGGGAACCCTCAGTGCCTCCCTTCTAACAGTGTGTCTAGAGCTTGCAGAGCTGACCTGGAACCCCCTCGGCCTGTGCAGGACTCCGTGGGGACAGTGTCACCAACTGCAGTTACCTTTCTTGCTCCTTAGCTGGAATCTGATCATGTCTGGCCCCTGTCTTTTGTGACCATGGGCTTCAACCCCCATGCAGAGAACTGGTAGAGGAGAAAAGCCCCAACGGACTTAATGCTGAGAATAGACAGAAAGAAAAAAAATAAAATAAAAAACAAAGAACAGATTGTTCCCAGCTGTGTCACAGTTATGCTGGTTGAATCCCATTCCTCGCCGCATTCCTGGAGGTTCATTTAGACGAAGACTAAGCAGTGTCCCCCTCTCTGTTCTCCTTGGTGTGCCTTCAGGTGGCATTTGCAAAGGTCTGAAATTGCGCATCCAACAGGACAGACTTCACCGCAAGGATGTGGTTACCATGGTGCTCGGAAGACAGCTTTCAGAGAGAAACATGTCTCCTCCCCAAACAGAAGTAAAAACTGGAAGCAGAGTGGCATATTTTCTCTCCAGAAATTGAGGACCTGTCGTATATGTTAGTGAAATGCAAAGTGTCACTTTAGCTTTTAAAATATGCTTATTCCTTTAAATCTGATCTATTGAATTTAAGTATGACTTTGACCATTGCACGCATCATATTATTATTTCTGTAGCTCATTCCGATAAGAAAGTCCCCACTCTGGCTGTCTGCTGGGAGCGTTTCCTGAAACTGCTCATCCGGGGCTCATGGGACTGTCAGCACCTCCTCCTGGGTGTCTTCCCACATCGGTGCTATTTTTAGATCTATGTACCATATGGGAATCAAACTACATGGAGAAATCACGGCACAGATTCTGGAAGGTTTGAGCTGGATGAAAATTTTAGACAAAAATCTCGATTTACGGAAGGAGAAAAAAAAAGACACAACAGGTATCTGGCTTCTCTAGTCAAGCAGGCGATTAGGAATAAAACCAGGGCTCGCTGCCGGATCTCGCATTTCCTTCCTTGCGCTCGCTCACGGGTTCCCTTCTGCTTGCTTATTGCTCTGGGCCACCAGGGCCGGTCTGCCAGCGGGGAGGCAGGGCCCTGAGAGACGGTGGGAGGGCAGGGGCGCCTCTGCACAGTGCGCCCTGCAGCCAAAATGCGAGTCCCACTTCTGGGCCATTCACTCTTAAAAGGGTGTAAGGGACCTTGGAATGACGGTAGACAGTCAGCTGCTTTTCCACAGGTTTCTGAGCCTGGAAAAATTCACTGCATTATAGATCATTTCACTATGTCTGCATGTTTCTGCATTTTTATTTGGCAAATGCAGTGGTGTCTTTGGGGCGACAATGTGCGCTGCCTTCACCAGTAGCCAGTGAGTTGACTAAGTTGGGAACACATCACAGGATTTGTTATAGAAAGTGTAAGGTATGGAAAACAGTTGTCATGTAGGTCACTACACGTGGCCATGATAAAATCACAAGTTTATGTGCTTCCATTTCGACCGGGTTTCCAGGGCCGCCGGTGACCTTCCTTTGCCTCTAGTTGACTATCAATTATCCCACGATCACAGCAGCAAATGCTTTCTCTCCTCCCTCGGCTCTTCACCTCCTGTGCCAGTTGCATTTGGTATGTTGCAGGGAGGGGGAATTATTGCAAGAGATGAAACTACCCGTGAACGTATGGATCGCCTAGGCCAAATGGAGTTTCCTGCGTTGACATGACGAGCTTGTGGAAAGGCTGGGAGGCTGGAGAAACAGCCTTGAAAGGGACAAGACCGAGGTCGCTCCAAAAGGCAGAGCTGTGGGCGTGGCTACGGGGCAGGCCCCTTCGGGTCTGAGCTGGAGGCGGGCACCTTGACCTTGGGCTGCAGGGGATGCCCTCAGGGGTGCGTCCCAGAAGGAAGTCAGAGTCCTCCTGAAGAGCAGGGAAGGCTACAGAGTGGGTACCCCAAGTGTTGTGCAAGGGATCCTGCACACCCTCCTTCTGATTCTTCATGGATGCCACGTTCCCGGATTAATGTTAAGGATTAATGACAGTTGAACTGTGTGCATTTTCCTCTTCTACCATCGCCCACATATTCAAAACGGGATTCCTTATTTTTAATTCCATTTACCTTTTCTGGAAATTTCTGTCATCACGTATGATTTCTTTCTTGCATTCATTTTCATTAGCACTGTTTCTTTTCTCCTGACTTTTTAAGATTTTCACTTTCTCACTTCCAGTTGAAAAAAAATCTTGGCATTAATATTTTCTTGTCTTAAAACAGCAATACCCAACCTTTTTGGCACAGGGGACTGGCTTTGTGGAAGACAGTTCTTCCACGGACCAGGGTGGGGGTGGGGGATGGTTTCCGGGTGATTCAAGCTCATTACATTTATTGTGCACTTTATTTGTATTAGGATTACATTGTAATATATAATGAAATAATTGTACAACTCCCCATGTGCTAGGGCTAGCAGGTGTGCTTACCAAAACTGTGACTGAAACAAGGGCACAGTGCAGGAAAGAGGCGTGGAAGGAAGTGGTAAATAAAATAATGGGCGGGCCACGCGCGGACTAAAATAAGTGTTGAGTTCTGACTTAAAGCCTGTCACTAGATGCAGCTTAATTGTCACTTGCCACTCACTGATAGGGTTTTGATATGAGTCTGTGAGCAGTTAATTCATTATGGCCTCTATGCAGTCAAACCCCTCTGCTAATGACAATGTGTTTGCAGCTTCTCCCCAGTGTTGGTGTCCCGGCCTCTGCTCCACCCCAGGTCTCCGGGCAGTAGATCCCCATAAGAAGCACGCCACCCAGATCCCTCGCTCGCGCAGTTCCCAGTAGGGCTCACGTTCGGGTGAGAATCTGTTGCTGACGCTGACCTGACAGGAGGCAGAGCTCAGGCAGAAACGTGAGCGATGGGGGGCGCTGTCAATACAGAGGACGCTGCGCTTGCTGGCCCGCTGCTCACCTCCTGCTGTGGGGCTCAGCATCACCTGTCCCTGACCGCAGGGGTGGGGACCCTGCCTTGAAGCACCATCCTAGCTCTCCAGCTTGCTCCTTCAGGCCCCACCCTTTCTGCCTCCACCACGGAAGCTGTTTTCAGCCACCAGAAACCTGTCCCAATGCAAAGGTCTGCTCTATCTCTCGTCGCCCTGGCCGAACACTCAAAACACTCTTGATCACCGGCCTTTTCTTAAAACACCTCCCTTTCTTGGGCTTCATAGCCTTGCCTTCTGTTCCTAAAGTGCTTCTGACCTCTTGTTTCCTGTCTTTTCCCTGGAACGTTTTGTTTCTCTAACCAGCTCGACGTGAGTGTCCATTATCGGCAACGCACTGGAGACTTGTCACCACGCCTGGCTCTTTATTGCGGAGTCCTGTCATGTCCGAGGCTGCGTGGGGCGCACTGCTCGGATCCCCACCTCCGTGAAGGGGGCGGGGCTCCTTTTTCTCTTTCCTTCATTACAGCTCCTTTATTTTGCTCCAGTTTACTGTATACAGGTGGTAATTTTCTGGTGTTTATGGGACTCTTTCATTACTTTTTCCCTATATGACAGGTGCTCAATAATTAATTGTTAAATTAATGAAATAATGCAATGCAAGTGGACATCTTAATAAAAGTTTGTAGGAAACTGGAGTACAGTAGAAATAAATCTGAGATAATTAAACATAACTTGGGGCATGCTAAAATTTTATGAACAAAATTGTGTACTGAACTTTTGAGTTACATATGCTTGGATCTGGTTCTATACTGAAAGTGTGTCATAGAAATCAGACTAAGAGATAATATCACATTTTATTATCTCCTTTAAAAATTCAGGATTCACTTTAGAACTGTATAGGAAATAATGGGAGACCATACAATTTTTAACAAAAATTATATACCTTTTTTTGGAAAATGAAATTAATTTATTGACAGCTATTAGTCATCCAAAAAAATAGGGTTGCTCTTTCAAACCTATGATTTGTTACAATTAATTGCTTCATAATTCAGTCACGTTTTTAATTATGTTTTCTCACTATTGTGGAAATTATAATAACATAACTGAATAGCAAGTAAGGCAGTAATTATATATTTTAAAGTATAAACAGTCACCTGTTACAGCAGAAAATGTGATGAAGTTCTTAATTGTAATTTAAAAAATATTTCACACAAAATATTTGTGACGATCATTTATTTTTTTCTCCACTAGGCTGTTTTCTTTGCAGACTTGTGGATACATTTTTCAGTAGACATAAATTACAAATGGTGAAGTAATTAATTTAATAAAGGAATATGTTGACGTGACATTTAAGTGTGAGTACTAGGTTAATGACCATTTCTGAGAAAAGACTTGCTGATGTTATGAGGAAGGCATACACATTTCCTTTCGTTACTCATACGAAAAGTGACATGGGTACATATATTCAACCAAAATAGTTCAGATACAGACATACACATGCACGGACCCAGAAAAACAAAACTTAAAAATATGCCATAAGCCTTGGCCAGTAGCTCAGTGGGTTGGAGCGTTGTCCTGATGCATCAACATTGAGGGTTTGACCGAAGAGCAAAACCCTCCAACATTGAGGGTTTGCTCTTCGGTCAGGGCAGGGCACCTACAAGAAGCAACTGATGAATGCACCAAAAAGTGGGACAACAAATCTCTCTCTCTCTCAAGTCGATCATATACATACATATACATATACATGTACATATGCATATACATATATGTATACACACATATACATGCATAAACATATATATGAACATATGTATTTTATGTGTATATATATCTTCATTTTTATCTTTCTTCTCCCAACTACATTAAATAAAGTCAGTAGGAATCTATTTGGCCAATAAACAATGTCATTTCTTCTTAGCCCTTCTTGAGGGTTAATCGGCACCGTTTCTAAGCCCAGGCGGCTACACTTTAACCCGCCCCAATAAGACTTGTTAGAGAGAGAACTCAGATGATCACATTTTGGTTTCACAGAAGTGTAAATTTTAGAATCTTATTTTCACAGGAAGGCTATACCATCTGTCTACATGTTAATTTATTGCTTCAAATGCATTAACTTTTTGTGCCTTTTGTTACATAAATTTTGACACTGTTTATTTATTAACCCTTGTATTTCTAAAATAGAATTGAAGAACTTTTACTCCATAGACTCCAAATAGTAGAGCAACTTTAGAGACAAGAATATTAATTAATATTATATGCACTGAGAGAAGAAATTTATAATGCTTCTTCTATTTCTCAAAGAAATCCAAGTGCATAGAGTTTAATTATATTAATTTTAGAAATATTTTAGTCTCGCCCTTTGCTTCAGTTTGTGTAATTTAATTGCATGGAAATCCATAATTTTTAGGAATAATTTAATGCTTCCTGGGAAAAGTCAAGTTGGTCGGTGCCTCAGAGAAAAAGAAAGGAACCAGAGGAACTCCTGAAGCCACTTCAGGAGGCGCCTGGAGCGGGGCAGGGAGTGAGCGTGCGGTGGGGAGTGGGGGTGGGTGGGATGGCAAGAGTGCACAGCGGACACCACAGTGCAGAGTGGGCACCAGAGGCGCTACAGACGCCCACGGGACCGAAGGCTGCAAGGGCCACACCCGAAGAGTGTGCACCTCAGAGAGAAGAGCAGGTTTTTTATAAAGTCGCTTTAAGTATTGACTTAACATGTTAGTTTGCCTCCTTAAAATGATTCCAGGAGAAAAAGAATAAGCCAGTGTAGGGAAATGAAATCTCTGAGGGCAAGAGAAAAACAGGAAAATGAAAGGACTTCGCACTGTTAGCTTTGTGGTAAGGATTCAGCAAAAAACAAAAAAGCATAGAAAGATTATGTCATATAAACCATAATTGTAAATCTCAGTGGGATGCATTAGACATTTTCTCTGAACACATATGTCAGTGACAAAAGACACATTCATTGAGCTTTAGTGATGAAACAATCCATGTGCTCTTTGGGAATATCTGGAGGGGGGAAAAAAGAAGAAAACCATTCATCTGTTTCTGCAGCAAACGTTGTGAGTAGGTCACAGATATTCACATACGAAATGGTTATTAAAGATTTTTGGCCTAAGGCTAAACAGCGCCGTAGTGCCACGGATTCCACACCGAGACCCTGAACAGACAGCGGTCACACACAGGAGAAATGTAGGGACAGGGGGTCCCGGGGTAGAACAGGTCAAATGAGCCAAAAATGATGGTGCGGATGGCGTAGGGAGTGGCATTATCGCCGAAAGAGGTGATGAGGAAGAGAGAGACAACAGGAATGGCCAAGGAAAAGATGAAGCTTGAGGCACCCTCAGAAATGGAGGAGAGCAACGACTTTTGGTAGCAAGATTGAGTTCTTCTCTGAAGATAAACAGTCCGATATTTTGGTTAAAACTTTGTCCAAGGCAAAGGTAAAGTGCCCAGGTGACACTCCAGAAAGAGACTAATAAATAAATAAGGCAGGAGGTTTAGAGAGAAGAAGATGAATCATCTTAAGTAGGCACTGAATACATCATATTAACCCCATTAAGATTAATAATACTAGCGACTCACATTCACCGAACAATTCTTACTTGTCACAACTGGTTTGTGTCTTGAGTGCATTTATTTTCCCTTTCCAATGACTCTTTAGAATAAGCATTCTTTTAGTCTGTGTGGTACAGGTGAAGGCTGTGAAAAATCCAGGTTCTTGTCTGGGCCCCAAGCTGGTAGAAACTAGTTCCCATCTGAGCTTGATCACGACAGACAGCAGAAAGCAGAGAAAGAGGAACTTTTCGGGGCGGGGGTGGGGGGGGCGCGTGGGAAGGGGGTCCTGGAGGACGAAGCCAGAAGAGAAGAGAAATCACGTATTGAACAGAAGAGTCCCATATACTTAGAAGAGGGCATTTTAGGGTTCTAGGTGGAATTACAGTATGGCCGTTCACAGGGAGAGCGGTGAGATTTAGAATGCAAAGTAAAAGCCGAAGGAAGTTTTAGTTGCGTAATTAAAAATCTTATATACTTTATTTTTTTCTTTGTATGCTCAGCATTTGGCATAGTAGTTGCCAGGTAAAATTTCATTGAAAGAATGAAGAAAGAGACGAGGAAACCTGATAGTTGAATGTTCAATGCTGGAAGGGAGCCCAAGAGCCTGGGTAAAAGGGCTGGGATAACGTTCCTTCCAAAGGAACTCTTCTGTGATGCGCTGCTGTTTTTTCATTGAGGAATGAAGTAGTTCACTGGAAAACAAATTGAGAAAACGTTAAGACTCACTTTAAGAAAAATTAGATCTTGCATTTTTAAGGTGAAGTCCAGATGGTGAACTCTGGTTCAAGGAAACACTAATAAACACTTTAGGACAAAGACAACATATGTTATGACTGTTGCATACGCTTTGGAATCGTAGCACTGCCCATGCTGACTATACTGGCACTGCCATTTAGGTTGTCGATCAGTAGGTGAGTAAAAGAAAAGAGCTGGCGGCAGGTCGATCATGGAGATCAACAATTCGGAGAACAGGCTCTGAAACCAGAGGGCGTGGGTTCACATCCCAGTGCTCAGACAACTAGCTGTGTTTCTTGTGTGTGTGTGTTTTTTTAAATTTATTTTTGTTTTGTTTTGTTTTTTTAATACTCTTGAGTTATGTTCTGGGGTGTAGTTGGTCACCTGGAACAAGTTTGATCCCTCTGGGGACTCCCTTCTACTGTTTGTTGGTTGGGAGCAGAGCAGTGTTCTACCTAAATGAGCTTCATCACTGAGACCAGACCCTTGTGAGGAGTCTGGCCTGTGTCCGAGAGTCAGGAGGGTGTTCCCTCTAGCCACTAGGAACCGTCCCCATCCCTTCATGCGCAGGAGCTGGAGCTGTCCCTTCTAGACGTTTCCAGGGGTCTTTTCCTGACCTGGGTGTGTCCCTCGCGCATGCTTGTTGATCAGCGGCCCAGCTCAGCCCCCCAGGCCGACCCTCGGTGTGTCCCGATTTCTCTCTGTCCAACTGTCTTCTCTTTGATCCCCGGCCCTTTGACCGTCTGCGCTGAGGCCTGTCCCTGTACCTGAGTTCTGTCGGCCCCACCAGGGAGCCCAGCAGGGCCTGCCTGGGTTTCCGTCCTGCACGCCGCCTGGACAGGGTCTCGGGGCACGAGCCTTGCAGTCCAGGGCTCCCCTTGTGGCAGCCCACCGTCCAGGGATCTCTGTCTTTTGTTGCATGATGGCCTTTGTCTTGAAAGCCATTGCTTCGTATGCAGATTCTGTTCAGTCTTCGGTTGTTTCAAGTGTGAGGTCAGTCCCGTCCTAGTTCCTCCGTTTTGTCCACCTGCTAGTCAGTCATTAGAATGTCCCTCTGTCTCTTAAGTCCCAGGATTTTAACTGACTTGTCACCCATTTCCAATAATAACAGTTTTGTGAAACTTAGGCTCTGACCCTTCTCATCTGTAAGTTCAGGAGGCTTCCTATAATTTTTGGATGAAACATGCTGTCTTCATATGCTTCTTTATTTCCTTTTTCTGTTTCCTTTTTTAGTTTGCCTTTTATTTTTTCCTAAGAAACTGATTATCTTCATGTCTTTCTCCTGGAGATATTTATCTCCTGCCAACTTGTGCTGACACAAGCATCTTTCCAAAATACATGCTCTTTTTTAATCAAAATAATGTCTTCAGGACTTTGTTCAGGAGGGTTTTCAGTTCACCTGGCCCAGCCAGCAATGTGCTTTCTCCGTGTCCGTTTGTTTTCTAACTTAGTAGCTTGTTTAAGTCAACTGGCTGCTTGCCGTTAGTTTCAAGGTGAGTTATCTGGGGTCTAAATCAATGTGGACCAGTTCTAAAACATAGTGTATAAAGACCCTTTCACAGTGAAAAAGTGAAGAGTGTTTAGGCTTGTATCAATTGTCTGGACTTGCTAAGAAGGCTTAAAGTTTTTATTTTTGGTAATGGGGCGATATTAATATCGTACTATCTTCGCACAAAAGTACTGCTGAGGAATAAAATCTCAGAGTCATGTGAGTTCTCAACTTGCCACACATATTTGTTGGGTATTGTCCTTTCCTATTTTTTTTCTAATACTTTAGAATAGATCCCCTTACATAAAAACACAGAATAACTCCACTAATCTTATTAATTCTTTGTAAAGACCAATGGAGATTTCCTTATGTTCTTACCTTTTTTTGTTTGTTTGTTTTTTGTACATTTTATTGAGTATGCTATTACAGTTGTCCCATTTTTCCCCCCTTTGTCCCCTCCGCCCTGCACCCCATCCCATCATCCCCACACCTCTTAGTCTATGTCCATGGGCTGCACGCACCAGTTCTTTGACCTCTTAATTCCCCACACTACTCCCAGCCTCCCCCATCCACTTTTTTTTTTTGGTCAAGATTTTCCGGCCACTACTTTTTCCCAGCCTCACCCACCCCACCGCCCACCCTCAGTCCTTCCCCCATTTGGCTTTGTCAGTGGGTCCTTTGTGCCTGCTCCTGATGACCCTTCCCCTCCCTTTTAATCTCATTGTTTCTGTGGTTTTGCAAAGCTAAGAAAAACAAACAAACAAACAAAAAAGGACTTGAAACATCTCCCAATTATTGTCTGATTTGTGCTGCACTTTTATTTAATACTTCCTTAATATTGTGATGAACTACAACTCAAGTTTTTAGTTATAATCAAGTTTTTAAAGAAGGAAAAAAAGAAAAGCCTCTTTTGTTAATACTTTCTGATAAACATAGCTCCGGGGTATTTTTATTAAATAATCATGTTGTTGTTTTTTTATATTGTGCCAGAAAAGCCTCGTTTCAATAATACTTGAGGTTTGAATTGAAGCAATCACTGTAAACATGTATTAGTTATTAAAGACAGAGACAGAAGGGGTAAATTAGTTTTAAAGTACACGACTGCCTTTGAACCAAAGTGGTTTGAAAATTTTTCCTTAAATTATAAATAACGACTAAAGTAAGGCAAATTAACGGTAGCCCTCGGTTACGCCCGTAGTTCTCTGTCATGAGACGTCCCCAGGACGGGTGTCCTGAGGTGGGGGTGGCGGACCTGCCAGTGTGACCTGCAGTGACTGTTTGGGGGCCATGCTTACCGAGTGTTGACCCAGGACCTAGTAGCCTCTCTGCTGTTTTAAACAAGCCTGCCTCTTCTGTCAGATGCCTTGTTGCAAGAAATGTTGTATTGGATTAGCATTTCCATGTCTTCATTAAAACTTCATGATTTTTTTTCTTCCTGTTTTTCTGAGATCAAACAACCTTCCTTTTTATATTTAAAGGCAGCAGAGTATTGAATAAATAGAAGAGAAACTTAAATGTTGTATAATTCGTGTTCTGAAATTATTTTCCATACTCCATTCCTTTAGTTAAAAATAAGTAACTCTAAATGAATTTTCAAATCTGGACATAGAAATACCTATTATTGATATGAACTCTAGGGACTTTCACACTTTTTCTTTGTTGTATGTAATAAAGTACACATTAAAACCATAATGAAGGTGAGTCGGTGCCCTGGAAGAACACAGGCATTTGTAGAAAGCATCCTTCTCTGTTCTCATTGTTTCTGCCCTCTTTGCATCATCCTGCCCAGGGTCCACCCGTCTCTCATTACCTCCTTTTAATAATATAGGCCTTCCAAGAGTTTCCCCGGATATTTTCTCCAGGTTCTCACACATTTCCATTATTTACGCATTCATTCCAAGCTGACTGAGTAGCTCTTCCATCCGGGAATAATGCGAATGTGCTACAACCGTAGATTTCACCGTCTGGCCTCTCCCTTTTGCTTCACACCCGGTAAGACGGCCAGAGCTCCCATCCCAGGGACTGTGGAGCTCAGCACCCTCTCCCGAGAGTCTGCATCCTCGGAATTGCTTCTTAGTCTAAATTCCCACTCCAGCTGGTCTCCTGGTAGCCAGTCCCTCCCTGAGGCAGCTCTGTCCGCGGAGCCCACCCGCGTAGGGCCACCGTCCCCGTCTTGTTGGGTAAGGCACTGCTGACACCTGTCTGTTGTGTGAAACAGATGTTACTAAACGCGAAAGGGCCGTGGAGGGAATTACTGCTTAATACTGAGCAGAACATTATTTAAATTCACTGTTAAACCGAAAATGGAACAAACCTGGGATGTGAGTGGAAATCCCGAATCCGCGCACCAGACTCGCCCATCGCTGTTTGTCTGCCTCCGTTGCCTCCTGTCGGTGCCGCAAACTGTCCGTCGGGGAGCCGGCCCCGCGTTCCCCTCCTTGCCCCAAAGCCGCTGCGTCCGTGAGCCCTGTCCTGCGGCGGAGAGGACGAGGGGCCTGCCCGGCCCTGGCCTGGGGGGCCGGACAGCGTGCCCTCACGTGGCACCTCCAGAGTGCTGTGTATGCCCCTGGAGGCCACAACCTCCAGGGCAGGGAGGGACAGGGAACGGAGGGAACTGGCTGTGCGGAGGGAGGAATGCTTCTGGGGGAAAACCTGTGGAAAGTGTGCCGGGGAGAGGAAGGGACCTCCATGACGGGATCTTAGTTTCCTATCATTCGTACCTCGTGGGGCGTGTGGGAAGGACGGATACTGTCGTGTCCAGCAGCACCCGCCTCAGGTCGGCGAGCTGGAGGGACTCAGACCGTTGCTGCCGCCCAGGCCGCAGCCCTTCCCGCCCGGCCACCTAGCCGGGCCCCTGCGGAGGGCCGCTGGTGAGGCACAGCTGGCAGGCCCAGCCTCAGCCCCCCATCCCTCACTTGTCCCTGGTCTTGTACTGCACTGACAGTGGTCCCGAAATGCTCACGTCTGTATCTCCCCCCTTCCCCTTGTGCTCAGATCCATATTTTTGTTTTCCTGAACTTTCCTAATCTGCATTCCTTAGAATGTTCTGGTTCATCATCTCCCCTGAATTCTAGCATTCGCCCCTTGCCATTGTAACTGCTTCCTATGATCCCCCCAGGAGGGTGTTGTACTCAACTTCCTACTAACTGCCCTGTGCCTCCTCGCCCCTTTGGAGCCGAGACCTCGCACACGGGGTGTAGAAGCAGGCCGCTCCGCGTGTTCGAGTCCTCCCCGTCCCCGCCTCGCACACAGAACGGTTTCCGTCTTTCCTTCAGATCCTTACTTCAGTACCACTCTTAGATGTATCTCACGTTTTTCATAGAGGCACATGAGGGCAGAAGGTAACCTTTTACTGACTTACTTACACCTTTCACTCCTTCAGACTCAATCCTCCACTCTTCTCCACTGCTGGCTTTGCTCACGCTGTCCCCCCTTTGGGATTGCCACTCCCTGCTCCGTCCCCATTCTGCTCGCCCACCCGGTCCAAGTGCATCCCCTGCTTCCAGATTGGGCCATCTGGTATCTCTCCCCGGAAATCTTTTAGCAGGACTTGCATTTCTGTTCTCAGAGTTCACTTAACATGTTATCTCTGCTCCTGTGTCACTATGAACCTGTGTTGCATTGTAAATATTTAAGACTTCGCTTTCTTATCAGACAATGACTTTGGCCAGGAAAAGTGCTTACACAAAAGTTCTGATATCTAGTTATCAAGTGAAATAAAAGTTATGAAATTGGAAAATATTGACGATGAAGACAGTTATCAAGAGCTAACTTATTGGCACGTCACTATGATTTTCATCTCTCTGCCAATGACAGCATTTCTGTATCGATCAGAACAGGCTGGGTTACGCTGCAGTAACAAAACAATGCACAGGTCCTTGTGACTTAACACACCAGTGGATTACTTTTTGTGGGTGCCACAGGCCCCACATGACCCTCGGGGAACTCTGTCCCATGTCGTTTCCGGGACTGGGCCACTGAAGCTGTGACAGCTGTATGTCCGCACTGACCGAGAAAGGCAGAGCTTTTGCTTTCTCATGGCCGCCATCCAGGCCTTCGCTCAGGAGTGACACACGCGTGCAGTCAGCCGGGCAGGGCGGGTCCTGAGCTGAAAGGGGCCGGGTGGGTAGGGGCGCCGCCTTGCCACGCCGCCTGCCAGGCGGGCGAGCGAGCACCTGCCGCCTTGTGCTCTGAGGGGAAAGTCTTCACACCGCAGAAGCTTGAACACCAAATCGGTTCTCGCTTGGACACTTCTCAGATTCATGCACAGATAAATGGAGCTCCAAAATTATTATAGCCTAAAAATAACAACAATAGCAATATTTATTAAGGTTTATGTTTATCAGTTAATAAATAGCCGTGCTTTTTTGCCGTGTACTAGAAACGCGTGCTGAACGCTGTATACATCGTCTGCTGAAATTTGCAGAACATTGGCCTTTGGTAGGTAAATTATTAATAGTTTCATTTTATGTGTGAGGGAAATGGAGCTAAAAGCGGATGATAACTTTCCAAAAATACCGCAGTCGCTGCCAAGTAAAGCCAGGACCTGACCCACGTTGTGCCTGACTCCCGACCCCGCATGACCACATCCGCAGGAGGACGGTGGCAGGTGGGGGTCATCACCTCGTTTGCCTCTCACCGCCCAGAACTTTATGTAACATGTTTGATTTTAGAGACTGTGAAACAGTGGGATAGTTTCAGAACTTAAGTACAAAATGAGAAGGAAATTTTAAGGCCTTCCAATTAAGAACTCATTCATCCGATGATTCCCAAAGGCATCAGATAGTTTTAATTCACTGGCTTTTGTGGGTAAAAAGGGCAATGTATTCATGTGGGAAAAGGCTTTTCATTAGAGGCTGCTACCTTTGAAACTAGAAAAGCCAGACAAGTACCAAATGGGCCGTCATAAAAGACTATACGGTGCGGCCAAATGTCCAAGGAAACACTGGTTGAGCACGAGGCTGCTTTCGTGCCCAGGTGATGGATCCTGGGCACTCTGACAGCTCCCCCAGATGAGCGTGTGGGCCGTCTCACTGTGGAGAAAGAGCTGGGGGAGGGGGTGTGCATGCAGGCAAAAGAGAAATGAAGATACAATCTTGAGGGAGAATTAAAGCTTTAATATTTCATTTGCAGAATACCGTTTTTGGTCAGAAAACTCCTGAAGGAAACTTCTAAAGGAAAGGAGTTTTGCCTGTTGGCCACATGTGCTTGCTTCTACGTCGACAGAAGGGCGGGCCACCCAGGGGGCGGCTCCGCGGTGAGACTGTAGCACAGTGAGATGCCCGGCGCCTGCTCCTCCGAATGCGAACGAGGCAGAGTGTGTCGTTTTCTCCCTCAGGCCACGCTGCCTCCTACTTCTACACTGAGTCACTTTTTTGGTTTAGTAACAGTCTCCATTGTGTCTTTTTCTATATGTTCTAGTACGCTTTTAAGCCAAAAAGGGAAATTAAGCGTATAGTGGCAATGAAAATGTTCCAGAAATGTTGTTTGTTTTTGAGATCAAAATGAAGCTCTGTAAATAAACGCATTGAGCTCACCTTCATTCCTTCGTGCGTAGATTAAGTCATATTGAGGCACTCGTAGCCAGGAGATTAAATGAGGACATGAAAGCTTTATACCAGGCTTACAGTTGTGAGTACAGAGTTTATTCCTGGATTATTATTTATTAATAATTGTATTTTCCATAGGAACAACTGTTCACCTTGTTGTGTCTGTTTTTGTAAAGCCCTTAACCTGAGAGGTGCTCTGGATTACTTAAATACCAGCAAAATCTTTTCTTTTTTATTTCCAAAAGAAGTGGATCACCTGGCAAATAACTGGTTACCATATTTACGACTTTAAATTCTTTGAAAATACCATTTTTCTTAGTAACTAAAGAAATGCATATACTAAGCATAAGGCCTCCTAACTCTGTTCCGTTGATTCTGCCATATTTCATTGCAATTTAGAAGCCTGTATAATAGGATATTACACAAAGTATCGAGAAAGTGAGGTACAGAATATTCAATCCAAAGAATCTCAGACATGTAACCATGATATTATTAAGTACTTTAACACTACAATGCTGAAGATACCAGCCCTATGCACGGTGTCCGTTGACTCTAGAACAAGAAGAGGACTGAATTAAGCTGTAGAGCGAGAACAAACGCAAGCGTCACGGAATGTGTGATAAGACCCCCTCCTGTAGCCCGTGTACCTGGAAAGGTGAAAGAGCTAAGATGACCTGCCCCCATACCAACGATGAATTAGTTCATTTGGGATAACGTGGTCCCCGCATTAGCTGCAGGACTTGTCAAGCCTCCATTCCACGACCTGGCCGGCCACGGGCGAGCATCGGTTGCAACGGCACCGAGCTCTCCTCGAGTCCCAGCAGTCCTGGGTTTTTGATGCGTGATGGGCTTACGTGTGAGGATGAACATGGACGACCTGCATGGAGAGCACTGCTGTGGTTGAAACCTAAAGTGGACAAATCAAGACGAGACCAAAATAAGACAGATGTTGAAGAGCATTTCACACTTTTGGTTTTAGACAGTGACGAAGGAAAATGCTGCCACTCGAATAAAAGTAACGTTGACCGAGAGTAAAATGGATTTGAGATAACTCAGCTTTGTGGTGGGGAGGGGCGCGGATTTGGAAGGCTGGCTAGCTGACCCCTGTGTTGGAGGTGAGAGAGATTTAGGCTCATGTAATTATTTGTTATGTTAAAGAAAAATCAGTCTGACACCTGTTCAAGACGGTAACGGTAGTGGTCAAGGCTGCGGCAGTGGCGGAGAGAGACTGGGTGCAGCTTCGAACACCACAAAGGCAACTGGGATCTATAGGCAAGGAGCGGAATGGAGGGCCCATGGACAGAAAACTACTTAGGAAAAGACAGAAGGGCCGGAGATTCCCGGTAAACCGGCCTATTAGAATGATTCCTAAAACCCTTAGAAGGGCAGGGCCCCAGGACGAAGCCTGGAGAAAAAGAGCGCTCCGAGGGACCTGCCTAAAGTTTGACCGAGCTGAGAGCCTGTGTCCGGCACGAGCGTATCCAGTCACCTTTTACAGATCACACATCTGAGCAATCGCCCCAACAAGCCCTGGTGACATCGTTTGCGGACCTCAGTGCAAAATGAACACGTAGCAGTGTGACTGGGGCTCTTAGGAACGAACGGCCGGGCGTGGATTCGTGTTTGGGGGCCGTGAGTCGTGGAGTCCACCGTGGGACCAGAGCGGGTGCTGGAGGGACAGGGGCACATTGCAGAAAATCCCCCCTCCCAGGACAGCCTCATAGATGACGTCGAGAGGACGGTAGAAAATGGGAAGATTAAGGCAGGAAAGTCATCAAGACATAAGGTGGCCCTCCAGTCTCTGCCAGCCTGTGCCGGCCTGGGTGGGTCAGCCGCGCCTGCCTCGCCGCAAGCACCGCAGTGCTTGCGAGGAGAGACCCCCCAAACCCCCTTGAATTCCTAGCATCAGATTTTTTTTTATTTTTTTTTTAAGGCACGGGTTCAAGATTGGAACTTACGGGGAAGAACAGAAAAATTGGGTTACTACTGTACGTTTGCATTATTAAGAGACAGCTTTAATCGGTGTGGCCTTTTCCCCTTTTGGGGAATGTAGGAAACCTTCAGGACAAGCAACTCATTACTGGAGCGGCAAAGGAGAACATTTCCCTTTCCTTTGATTAAACATAACACTTATTTAATGAATGCATTTCATACAGTTTTTCTCAGATTGTCTTTGACTTTGTGTTTAAAATGACCTTTGAAATAAACTGTTAAAACATCAAAAATAAAACTTAGCATTAGCTTATTTCCTTTTCTCCCAAATGCGCTGGGCCTCTCCGGAATTCGTACTATAGTAGTTTTACAAAATGTTCCCATCGGGAGAAACTGGTTGAAGGATGCAGAAAAGCTTTCTATATTATTTCTTACAGTTATATGTGAATCTAGAGTTATCTCAAAATAAAAGGTTTAAATTAGAAAAAAGAATTTCTCAATAGCTACAGCAGAGCATTAAATGGAGGGGTGTGCTCTCCGGGGCTTGGCACCCCGTGGAATCCACTCGCTGTCCTCCCCGGAAGCTGATCTCGGTCCCAACTTCTTGAGAGTGGTGCCTGCGGCTGACCCACTTGTCTGACAAATCCCTGAATTTAAAAATGTGTGTTTAAACAGACACAGCAGAGTTAGGTAACTTCTTGTCACTCAACCCCTTCCAGTGACAGAATTTGCATCACAAATGACATGAGATGTTTTATCCACTGGGCTTTCCAGCTCACCCTCCCGACTGTCTGTCGGGGAGGGGCCTCTCCTGGGAGAGACCCAGAGCGGGTGTGGCCTGAGCGCTTCCTGTTGCTGAAAAAATACAGATGCGAAAAGAAGAGACATTTATCAGTCGTCTCATCCTTGTCGGCTTTCAGGCGAAATTGCTTTTATGCTCTCTGTTCGATGGCATGGTTTCCGTCTAGGATGTTCTACACGTCATTTTTGGCACACACATGTTTCTTTCTAATATTCATGGGTATAGAGAGATTGATTGGTTTATTTTATAGAGTTGGAGATTGAAGAAGTTCTTACTTGAAGTTTGAGACGTATATAATGTGTATCATATGCCTGCAGGTGGTGTAGAATAGGCACATAGCTGATCATTTGGATAAACTGCAAATCAGAGACAAATTTTGCATTGTTTTTAACTAATTAACATTTTCTTATTATTAAGTAAGCAAAGATTGAGGATTAAGAAAGTCCTTTTTATTTTTTATTTTTTGCATAAAACTAGTACCTCACATTATCATTAAAGTATAATGAAATTCAACTATGATGGCAATTCTTAGCATTTTAAATTAAGTGTGAGAGGTTGCATTGTAGAGCAGAAAAGAGACAGCCATAGAAACACTAAGAATGGAGTTTATTTCCCCCACCATTTTATTGTGACATAATTGACATACGTCACAGCCAAATTTAAAGGCGCACAGCATGGTGGTTCGATTTACATATATTGTGAAGTCATGACCACCATGGGCTCCACCACATCCATCTTCCCCTGTAGATACGTTCGTTCTTTCCATGACCCTGTAGTGGGTAATGCTGGGAGCGTCCGCCCTCGCTGGTGAAGACAAGGTTGGTGACAAGATCAGCCCTTTCCACTTGACACTGGGCTTCTGGGAAGACCAAGCTCAACCACATGTGCCTTTAAAATCCATATTGTAACACCTATAATCTTAAGTACCCTTTAGAGTTTACATTATCTTACATAATTTAATGCCAGATTTGCCTTTGGGGAATCTTGTAAATCTAGGAAACTTTGGAAACATGGTGCCCCAAAAGATCTCTGTACAAAATATTACTATTACCTTAGAGAAATTAAGCTATTTTCTAGAATTTTCTCAGGCATTTTATATATGCAAATCCAAAAGTAACTAAATTCTAATATCTAGATGAAGTGAGTATGAATGACTATGTATATCTCATTATAAAATGATAATCTTCTTAAATAAAAGTTACTTTGGCTACATGTGTGTTCATGAGCAAGAACTCTTTATGTTAATATCTTAAAGCAATAAGACCAACAAGTGTCTCATAAAATAATGAACTGAATGACAAATACGGAAACTACACAACTCGTATTTTGTATGCAATGTGAGTTTGTATCATGCATTTTATTCCTGCGTTTTCCAGAATCTGTAGAAAACCTGCTAATCTGTATATGACTATCAAAAACACCAGCTTTTTATCTCTGTTTTTAAAAATGGTTAGCATGTTTTCACATGTTCACATGGAGTTATAATGGAGCATGTACATGAAAGATGATTCATCCTCCTGAAAATATTTTAGGTGAATGAATGTGTCGGGAATGGCGCAGTGCAGAGCTGTGCTGGCCCTTTAATGCTCTGTTTCTGTTGTCATGGAAATAAGATTTTCAAGTAGGTTTATCTGCTCTGCTTTGCTTTTTATAGATTCCCTATTAATTTAAGTTGTTTTTGAACAAGCATCCTTACTCTTTAACGAGAACATCAATCTTTACTGTTTTTCAGTGTTTTTATCAATAGGATTTCTTAAAAACCTAGGAGGGGAGAAGGGTTAGATTTTCCAGGAGAGTGCATTATATATAGATTCTTAGCTCTGGGCTCTAAAAAGTAGGATTTTTTTTTTTTAAAGGATGATAATATAAACTATAAACACAGGATTCAGTTCCAACCTCAGGCTTTTAAAATGCATGTCACTCTCACTCTGCCAGTGACTGGCAATGGGGCCTTGGCAAATTACCTCAGCCACCTCTTTCTCAGCCTCTTTGTCTGTAGAATGGGTTTAACAACAGAGTTGCCATGACAAATGTTTTAACAGACGTACTTAGAACAGTAATTTGAGCTGAATAAGTGCCCCGCCCCTGTTGCCTCGGCCATTCTCACCCGCCACGGTTCCCTGCCGGCCTCCCAGTCACTCCTCAGATGCATCATGCCTTTGGCCTCCCGTGGCCTTGTCCTCTGGTTTTGCCTCAAAGCGGCCAACGCAGGTGTTCTCTCTCTTCTGATGACCTGATACGCTGCTTCCTTGACACTTACAAAAGTTGGACATTATATGTTTTCATATTAGCAGTTTATCCTCTATCCTTCCACTTGTGAAAGGATTCGATATGTATTTCTAGAAGTAACAAATAATGGAGAAAATTCATTTAAGCTGGCCAGGTACTTCCCCATTTCCTAAATCACCAAGTACAGGTTTTAAAGATAGAAATGATTCCTGAATTTCCAAACGACACATTTTCCTGTGTTCTGGAGACTTTGCCATGGGTTAGGTTTATTGTCCCGTATGATAAAAATCTCTTTGCTCCCGTAGAGCTAGACTGCAGCTGCAGCTCTCTCCTGGTGTCCGTCCCCAGGTCCACAACGGCTCCCTGTTGCCCCGGAGAGGGCTGCGTGTCCCTTCTGGATGAGCCGGCCCGAAGAAAAACATTGCTCTCCGTGTATAGAAATGTCATTCACGTGGCTCCCATTTCAACACAGTTTACATGGCCTTCTCCTTTTAGAAACTGTAATATTTTTAAATTTTTAATTGGATTTATTGGAGTGACACTGACCCACAAAACCATACAGGCGTCAAGTGTACGACTCCATAAAAACTCCCTTGGCACCCTGCACTGTGCACCCATTGCCCCAGGCACAGCCTCTTTCGCCCCTCTTTTCCCGCCTTCACCCCATCCTCCCAGCCCCACCCCCTTTCCCCTGGCCTCACCACATTGCAGACTGTGTCTGTGTGTTATGAACATGTGGTTTTTGGCTAATCCCTTCCCTTCCTTTCACCCAGTGCCCGCTCCCTCGTTGCCTCTGAGAGCCGTCAGTCTGTTCCATGTCCACCCAGGTTGTCTAATTTGTTGGCTTATAGTTGTTCATAGTACTTTCTTACAACCCTTTGTATTTCTGTGATGTCAGTTGTTACTTCTCCTCTTTCATTTCTGATTTTATTTATTCGGGTCCTCTTTCTTTTTTTTTTTCTTGATGAGTCCAGTTAAAGGTTCATCAATCTTGTTTATCTTTTCAAAGAACCCGCTCTTGGTTTTATTGATCTTTTGTATGTTTTTTTCAGTCTCTATGTCATTTATTTCTGCTCTGATCTTGATCATTTCCTTCCTTCTACTTACTCTGGGCTTTGTTTGTTGTTCTTTTTCTAACTCTTTAATGTGTAAGGTGAGATTGTTTGAGGTTTTTATTATTTCTTGAGGTAGGACCGTAATGCTAGGGACTTCCCTCTCAGGATTGCTTTCACTGTGTCCCATCGATTTTTGGTTGTAATGTGTTCATTTTCATTTGTTTCCACATAACTTTTGATTTCTTTCTTGATCTCATTGTTAACCCATTTATTGTTTAATAACATGTTATTTAGCCTCCATGTCTTTGTGTGTTTTTCTTTTTTTTTAATTGTAGTTGATTTCCAATTTCATACTGTTGTGGTCAAAGACGGTGCTTAATATGATTTCAGTCTTCTTGAATACGTTAAGGCTGATTTTGTGTCCTAACATGTGGTCTGTCCTAGAAAGTGTTCCATGTGCACTTGATGGTAGAGTATTAGTATCAGGGTCCTCTCTGACTCATTCACATAAAGGTGAGTATCCTTTGTTGGTGTGGAGCCCTGAAGACACTCTTGGGAGTTAGAATAAATGAACCAGCTAACTGGGAATCCCCAGTGGTTAATAGCTTCAAACTCCTAAGTGTCCCGCCAGAAAGCCGGTGGTCAAGCCCGATCTGCCCCTACGGTGAAAATGTAGAGAGGCACCTACCACTTCGGTGAGGTGTCTGTTTCTGTTCAGGCTGCCTGCCTATGTATGTGTCTGCTGATCATCGTGTTTGCTTTTAATTCTGAATTGCAAGATTTCCTACGTGTTCTGGGTGCAGGTTCATTACCCAGTAATGCGGGCATTGCTCTCGGTCTGCGACTTGCCTTTGCTTTTCCTTAACAGTCTTTTGAAACAAAATGTTTTTACTTTTGTTAAAGTCAAAATGATTTTCTTCCAGTTTGTCATTCGTTTTGTTTTGCTTATTTTTCATGCATATTTTTTATTTAACGTTGTAGAGTGTTTTTATTGCATCTGAGATACAGTTAGAAGTAGTTAGAAATGTCACTCCTTATCTAGACCACAATGGAGTTCATTTGTGTTTTCTTCTAACCTGTTTGATTTTATCTGTTTTCTTCTGATTCATTTGGAGTGTATTCTAGCATGTGATATAAGGTGTGGATTGAACTCAAAATGGCTGTTTTGTACCAACACCATTTATTTAAAAGTCCAGCCTTTCAAGGAGCCCATTAACTTTTACTTTATCTTGAATAACCTTAAGTGAAATACACTAGCAATATTAAGATAAAAGGATAGTGGAAAATGGTGCTTCAGATAGCTGTTTGTTTTGATTTATTTCTGAAGACAGACCCAGTATCATATATAGAGTCACAGCTTCCCTCTTAGAAACACCAGGTCCTTTGCTCACATAAAGTTTAGCCAATGGCCAGGAGCGAGCACAGGCCTAAGTGCAAGTTGGGTTGTGACCAAGTTCAATGACATCTGCTTCTAGTCAGTCCTGTTTCCTCGGAGTAGATGCTGATCATGGTGCAGGGAGCCAGCATTAGTGCCGTAGACAGAAAATAAAGTTGCACCGTCCTTGTTTGAAGCAGTAGCATTTCATGTGAGCAAGTGTGATTTTATTCCCATTTTTGTTTTTCCTGAGCCAGTGGAAATACGAGTTTTCATTTCCAGAGATAAAGAACATTGTGAGAACTGCAGATTGGGGGGGGCAGTGGGGGGTTGGCGGGGTCAGGGTGGGCTTTCAGTGCAGGGTGAGCAGACACAGCCCCGTTTCAGAAAGCTCCACCCTGAGACCCCTGTGGACTGCCACGTGAGTCTCTGGGGGACAGCTGGACACGCAAGTCGGCTTCAGGAGGGGGGTTTTCTCAAATGCTAGGAGAGACATACTTCACAAGTCACAGCAGTCTTTGGGCTAGGTTACAAATTAATGTCTGTCTGCAATTCACGGCACATTTAAAGTTTGAGCGCTCTTACTGTCTGAAGCTTGGATGATAATATGATGCTGATTTCCGTGGGAGAAATGGGATAATTTCAAATTGAATGATAAATCCTCATAAACAGATTAAGAAGTGCTTTATTTTTCCTCTCAGCCCCTTATCTTGGAAAACAGGAGCGTAACAGATGATTCAATCGTGATAAGTCATGATTGGGAAAAGTGTGTCGTGTGCGTGTGGTTTCACCGGCACCCACTGAATGGCTTTTCTTTGCAAGATGCTAAGCTAGGCGCTTTGTGAAGTCAAAGAATCCAGGAATCTGGCTTTTGGCCTCAACGTCCATTATTTAAAAGCAGATTTTATTTGCAAAATTTGTCCCATCGCCACTTGTTGGCCATAGATTTAATCGCCACCCTTTTGCTTTTGCGTAATTTTATACCTAGCAAGTTGCAAATGCACAGTAGAGACTCCAGTGCTTATCGTCTGGCCACAAAGACAGACATGAACACGTATGACTGCATCATAAACACTAGAAAAGGTAGCCAGGTCCTGCCTGTGACAGAGAAGAGGGGTCCTTGATTCTCACATCCCCAAACCAGCGCTCCCGCCCCATCTCACTGGACAGCAACTTCCTTCCAGTCCAGGCTAAAAACTCCTGTGTCCATCTCAGCTCCTCTTCCTCACTCACCTCACAGCAAGCTCCTAGAAAATTCCCTCACTGTCACCTTCAGAATATTTCCAGAACCTGACCGTTTCTCAGTAACCCCCCCACGCCATCAGGCACCTGCCACCCCCTCTTGCTCCCGTTCACCCACCTGCTCACCCGCCCGCATGGCCACCTTGCGTCTGCCCTTGCCCGCCGAGGCCTGCTCTCAGCAGCGGGGACACTGCTGTTTCCCGCTGCCGCTGTAACACACTGCCCCGGAACTGGTCGCTTAAAACGGCACAAATGTATTCTCTCACAGCGGTCAGAAGTCGGAAGTGGGTTTCACTGGGGGAAAATCGGGGCGTCAGGCAGTTGGTTCCTTCTGGAGGCTTTGGGAGAGAATCCGTTCCTCTGCCTGGTCCGGTTTCTATAGGTTCCCGGCACTCCTGAGCTCGCGATCCCTTCCTTCACCTTCTAGAACAGCAGCGTGACATCTCTCTGTGCTTGTGCCTCTCTGTCTCTGTCTCTGTCTGTGTCTGTGTCCCTATGTTTGTGTCTGTGTCTATGCCCACCTCTGCTTCTGCTGTCACATCTTCTTGGACCCTGACCTCCCCGCCTTCCTCTTCCCGAGCCCTTGCGATTCCACCGGACCCGCCCAGCTATTCCAGGGCAATCTCTCCACCTCAAGATCCCGGACTGAGTCACATCTGCAAAACCCCTTTTGCTCTGTGAAGTAATTTATTCTTCCTACCACAGCTGGTGATCCTGTTTAAGCAAATAAGATTGCATCACTCCTCGGCGTAAATCCTCTAATAGCTCCAAACCCATTCGTAACAAAAAGCCATTATTCTTAAGTGGCCTGCAGAGGCCTGCAGGATGAGCTCCGCCCCCTTGTCCTTCCAACACGAGAACCCACTCCCCTTCTTATCCCCTGGGCTCAACTATGCTGCCGTCCAGGCTGTCACTGGGGCGTGTTCAACCCCGTCCCTACTTCGCACTGTCTTTCTTCCTGCCTACAGTCCCCGCCAGTGTCGCCAGGGCCAGCTCTTGCCCATCTTTCAGGCCTTCACTTAAACTCATATTCTTACCGCTGCCCTCTCCGGCCAGTCTGTCAGAAAGTCAGCACTTTCCCTTGGAAATGTCACATTGCTTTTCTATTTCTATTTTGTTTTGTTTTCATCTCCTTAGAACTCACTACTGTGTATCCTACAATATGGTTTACTTGCTCATTTTTTCTTGCTTGTCTCTTGACTTCTGTACCAAGAGGGTAGAGATTTTGTCTTTTTTGTTTACTCTTCACTCCCCCTTACCTAAGACACCCTGCGATGCAGTGGACCTCAGAAGATATTAGGGGAATGAAGGAGTGAACTGGAAGAACGGGTCCCGGGGAGCAGAAGGAACTGGAGCTGAGGGAGGGGAACGGGGGGCGTTGTCTGTGCAGAGCGCATTTCAGGTTGAGGGAGGACGGTGACTGGAGCACAGGGACCTGGAGACCAGGGAGCATCATAAAGCTGCTGACGGGAGGATGATGCAGGAGAAGCAATGACCTGCTCACCAAAGATTCGGGCTTCCCCTTTGTTGCTGGGAAGCGGCCGGCCAGCAGGACTACACTTCCCGTCCCCCTCCAGGCACGTAGCGCCTGTGACGGAGCTCTAGCTGGTGGAATGCCAGGGGGCGTGGGGCACCCCTCCCAGGCCAGACCTGTAAAACTTCCATGCTCTGCACCTCCATGTTCTTTTCTCTTCCTGGCTTTTGGGTGGGAGACAACTCCCCAGGAAACAGCAGAAGCCACTCGTTAAAGATGGCAGAGCTAATGTCAACCCAAGTTCCTGAGGGACGACTTACAGGAGGGCAGTCCTGCCGCGCCAGCCCTGCCACGCGAGCAGGAAACGCACTTTGGTTACGTTGGAGCCTTTTTACCTTTTCACCCTCAGGGACCTATTTGTTACAACCATGAGTTTACCCTAAATAGCAAACGTAGTATGTAGGCATGGTGTGCTAGGGGTAAATAAATTTAAAAAACTGGTTGGAACTAGATCATTTGGAAAGTAAACACAATAAAAAATTGCTTATAACAAAAGCGGTAATTGTAGAAAAGTTAAAAAAACATAGATAATCAAAAGGAAGAGAAATATATCTATAATCCTAGCATATACATCGATTTCTGTTAATACCTGGTTTCTGTTAATCCCTCGGGTTGAGAACTGAGCATTCGGTGCTGTTTCTCACTTTTTAAAGATTTTGAAACGACCCAAGCAAACAAACAAGCCAAGAAGAAAACAAACTAAAAAAAGCGGTTGAACAGTTTTAAGGGATGATGGAGTCTTTGTCCTCTGCTGAGGTCTGTGCTTCCCCTCCCCCACCCTGGGCTGGGAGCCAGAAAGGAGGCGTGGGGACATCCTGCAGCAGATCTGCTTTGCTTTGTGAAGGCCAGGGCATCATTTTCCGATTAAAGGCCCGACGGATGAAAATACCTGGGGAAATCTTACCACCTCTCTCCCGGTTGTGTGTCCACACCCACTTGGGCAGCCCCGAGCGCCCACCTCCCTCGGCAGTTCCTGGGGGCAGCAGTCCTCACTTACCGGCCACCCTGCGTGGCTCCACAGTGCCCAGCAGAGCTGGCTTTTTCCAAAACACATCCACTCAGAGACTTGGCATTGCAGCATTTCTCTGGAAGGACCTGGGAGACTCCCAGCCCCGTTTCCTCATTGGTAACTCGAGAAATGGTGGCCCACATCTTCCTGGCCCGGGAAGGGCTTCGGAAGGACATTTTTCTTCTGTTCTCCCCTGGAGAACAATTGCTGGCTGGTTGTAAATGCTGGTCGGGTATTGTTGATTTGAGGTGCCCACTCAGGACCAAAAATAATCTGTGGCTGCTGGTTCAGGAGAAAAGTTCAGATGACCACCGTGAATCACGGTTTCTGCTGTGACTCACGCTGCCCTCAGGGGTGCTGCTTAAATTCCCTGTCCCCTAATTTCCTGATTTGTTAAATGGGAAAATAACATCTTCATTTCTCTGCTGGGAACAGTAAGAAGCTGAGTTGGACTTGGTTAAAAATATGTATTTGCGTCTCATACCTTGCCTTATTCCAAAAGGGTTTATCTGTTGGCCAGGAAGGAATAAGCAGGAAAGATGGAAGACTGCTCTGTGAGCTGCACTGAGGATGCAGCAAAGCCACGTAAAAACAAAACAAAACCAACAAACGGGCACGACATCGCGTCTCCGCGCTTGGCTTCCCCTCTGCTCACCTTCAGAAAGCAAAGCAGAGCCCCCACACCTGGACGGCACAGGGGCACCGCCGAGTCTGAGTGGGAGAAACAGGAGTGACATGCCGTGCCGGCCTGTCGCCGAGCGTGTGTCTCATGTGGGGTTCGGCCCCCGTGCTGGGAGATGACAGTCGGCCTGGGTGTGTTCTGGCCTTGTTCGCTTCAGTGCGGGACAGACTGTTGTGTGTGTCGCCGAGACCGCCACCGTGACCTCACTCGTCAGCAGACGGTGCGAAGCCCGGGGAGAATGTTTCCTCGTCCTTGGTCTTCTCCCAGGGAGGGTGGGAGGGCGCGGGGCGGGGGGGCAGTGCTGACCTACTCTGCTCGCTCTGTCTCTGACGGTTTCTTTCTGAGACCAGTCCTCCTGGTGCTTGACGGCAGGATGCGGTCGTGCAGCGTCCGGGGTGCATGTCCCACTGAGTCCCATTCCGGAGGCCGGAATCTCTTTCTTTAAAAATCCTTCGCAGTCCCTAGCAGAGTGCCTTCGCTGGGTATTTTAATACTAGTTGAGAAAACTGAACTCGTTGCCGACATTAATGCATTTCCCAATGGCCTGTAGCTCTCTCCTGCTCCGACAGAGGTCTGTGGTGGGCAGTTGGGAGGACGGGCTGCGAAGGGTCCAGAACACCTGGCTGACGTGCTGTCTTGTTCACTTCCTATCATTTTTGCTGCCAGTTCTCTGCTTTTTTCCCTGGCTCACACTCTTACTCAGTTTGACTTCTCTCTTTGACTTCCTCCCTAGGAGTCTCTATCCATTCTCATGGTTTTAAGCAGAAATCCCTCCTGAGGATATCCCTGCCTTTCTGTCGAAAGCCTATTTAGAGAAGACATTTATCACTGCCCGCCCACCCCTCCTGTCTTCTGGGAGCAGAGCCATTCCATGTCCGGGGGGCAATGGTTCCCCAAACAGTGCTCCCACCAGCCAGAGTGATTCTTCCTCCTGGTGTTGCACTGAGGTGTGAACATGAGGGGAGACGCTCTTGTCAGCTGTGATTGCTGCTTGGGGAAGAGCCTAGAACAGAGACAATGGTGTCACAGGGCCGCAACGGGAGAGGCTGGAAACCCTCCTTCTCACCTTTGTGGGTGCGGGCAGGCATGCTTGTGACGAAGGCACTTCCTGTCAAGGCCCATCCAACTGGCAGTTGTGCACCCACAGCCCCGCTTTGGTGTCCGCTTGTGGGGGCCGGCTTTCTGTTTCTTGCACCAAAAGAGCCTTGAATAATATACCACGTAAATATATCTATACATGAATCAATACGAAAGTCTGCATTGTTTTCGGAGACTGGAAAGTAGAGAACGAGATATAAAATCATGTAGTTTCTGTCACATGTTAAAATCCTGTAAGGAAATAAAACGATCCCCAAGTTAATGTTTCTCCCCGAACGTCCCAGCTGTCACCGGTTCCTTCTGCCAAAGCTGAAGCCAGCTAAGCTCTTGGAAGGCGATATGCTTTATTAATTTCTGCGTGTCAGTACATAGCACAAATTCTGCTACATGATAAGAGCTATGCTAATAACTTTTAAATGAAATAACATATTAATATTATTAATTATACTGTAGTAATATGTTGTCCTGATTCAAATCCTTGGAATGGCCAGGATCATTTAGAGAAATTTGTTACATTATTTTCTATACCATTTTGTTTTATACTCCTCGTGTTTTCTACAGAGAAAATGATATCACACTTCCCTTTTACTGTCAGATAATTTATTGAAATGGGAAAAACATGATCTTATTTATTCCTGGTTAAGGTTTAAATCTCAAATACTTGTGAGAGGTCAAGATTAAAAATATTTCTAGATTCGGCTGGCCAAAGAATAAAGGTTTTTGTTCATTTATTTGCTTATTACTAAATGAGCTGCAGACTTCTTTGAGAAAGAGACCCAAAAGCCAGTTTTAAGAAACAAACAAAAATGGAGGTGAATTGACAGTAAAGACAGAGGGGGCTCCCACGTCGACGAGTCCCTGTGCGGCAGCAGCGAGGGGCGCTCAGAGCTGAGAAGCCATCTAGAAGTGAGATGGGAAGCTGGGCCTTAAATTCGGAAATCAGAAGTTCCGTTTGTGTCTTTGTGAGCAATATTAGGAAAATGAAGTGAATGGAAATCGAGTTTCAGGGGGCCTTTAGGGAGTGGGGGTGGAGAGGGGTGGTCCGATTAATGCATGGATTTGCTTTGCAAACAGAGAGAGAAGCCATGTCCCTGGCACCGAGCCCACCAGTGGAGTATTTTCAATTTCAGGTTGAGGGGCTTGTGGTCGGTTCTCCAGCGCACTGGTCTGTTCAGAATAAATTGCTGTCTACAGTCAGCCGTGAAGTAATTTAGACTCTGAGAAGGTAAGCTTAGTGCTTCGGGCCTTTATTTTAAAAAATGTGCCAAAGGAGGTCATGTTACAGTAAACAGAGCAGCCCTTCAAAGGTATTTCACTTCAGACTAATAACTTATTCTTGTTCTTTCTTGGCGTCTTCAGGTTTGAGCATGTAATCTATTAGATTCAAATATCATTTTGTTTCTATCCAGTGAATTAATTTATCCAGAGTGTAGCTCTATGGGGAGTCACAGTAATTAAATAAAGGGCATTTCTTTCAACCACTCTGTGTGTTTTGATAAAGCTCTAGCCTTAATTACCAGTTGACAATTAAAGGGAAAGTAGAAAGAGATGCTATGTTATTTCCAATAAAAAGGAATTCTTGTATGAGTTTCTTAAAGAACACATAAATAAGTGAGATGAGTGAGTCAAATGGCCGTTGCCTTTTGGGCTCCTTTTTCAATTCGGGCCGTGGAGAAAAATCACCAAACTAAATATAAAGGCGTTCAGCCCAGTTTTTTTGTTTTTTGCTTTCTCCAGTCAGCCTAGGACATATATGGGGTTACAGACAGAAATAAATCAAGAAATATACACCCACAAATGCATGATGAAATAGATCAGAAATAAGGAGCCTGCGCATGAAAATGACCAAGCTCAGGAAGGACAGTGAGCAGACACAGGCAAGCAGCGCCCAGGGACCTCAGACAGAATGAGGGCCCCCGTTTTCTGTACGATTCCTTCTAAGTGGGTGAAGAGGTGGGCTCCGCAGGCAGGCTGGCTGCTTTCAGCCTCAGCTCCCCCCAATCCTGAGCTGCGCGGTCTTGGTGGAATCACCTAAGCCCCTTGTGCCTCCGTTTCGATGTGCATGAAATGGGGGTAATAACAGTGCCCACCTCATATAGCTCCCGCGAAGGCTGATGGGATGATTCGCGCAGTGTCGTTAGAGCGGTCGGTTCCTGGCACATCGAAAGGGCTTATATGAGCATTGGCTACTATTGTTATTAATTACCATTATTAGTATATGCACGAAGTACTACATAGCTACGTGTCAGTAAGCGATGAGTAGCATCTGTGTATTTATATACGTGTGCGTGCCCATGCATGTGCGTGTGTGGTATGTGTGTGACAAATACAACGCAGCGAACAAGTCCACCTTTAACTCTCAAGTTCAGCTGAGATCAGACTGTGGTGTTTAACACAATTTCATCGAAGTTGTGAGGCTCCATAAAAATAAAAGATGGCTTAGCCCCGACCAATTCACCGTAAATAGTTTTGACCCTCCCGCCACCTCTGCTCCACTCTCATTCTCATTTCTCATTTGTTCGTTCCCCTGTCTCTCCCCACCCTCCCTTCCTACCTCTTCTTGCCCCAAACCAGTGGTGGCCAGCCTGTGGCTTTGCCTCCAAACAATGGGCATCCACTTCACGCAGGGCTGACCGCCCAGACCCTGGGCTTCGACTGACCGCCATGGCTCAGATCATGGCGATCACACGTTAGTAAGTTAGTATCCAGTGTTTGAATTAATACGCTTCAAGTGAAACAGGGACCATCCTCATCCAACCCAATCTCAATCTATCTTGTCCACAGTTTCTGCATTTAGTTTTGAAGTCATATTAAAATCCCCCAAGAAGAGTGGCTGGGTTTTTATTTTATTTACTGCGTAAAGGGCCCATCCTGGTAATTTTTCTGAAATATGGTTATGGAAGTCACTACATGCAAAAATTGAAAACTGCTCAAAACAATCAGCTAGTAACTCTGCAGGTGAAAGAGAAATTTAAAACCCTTTTTCACTCAGCATCCATACTGTACCATTGACTTTGCCGTTTCGCTGACTTTAATATTTGCTTTACGATCATCTGTTCCAACATCCCCAACACAGCCTCTCTCACAGATACTTGTTTGTGTTGGAGCAGAGCTGCATTTACCAGCCTATTTTCTGGTCTGCAGTGACCACCATTTATTCTGATATTAAATGATCTTTCAGCTTGAAACTTTCCCCCTCTTGATACAGTTATGCTTTATTACTGAAATATATCAAACTCATTTTCAATTTAATTTAGACACAAAAAATTTAATGATCTTTACTATTTAAAAAATTTAAATATTGTAACACTGGCTCTAAATAAGATATATTATTTGGCACTCTTTCAACATATACAAGCTGTATATTGCATCCTTAAAAGATAAAGTTTAATAAAATTGACGTTTACCTTATAAACACTGACTGCATGAGAACAATTTAAAGCACTGTCTTAAAATTCCTAATTATATTATAATCCTAAGTGCTGTGGGTTCTGCAGTTCCACTTATAACGACTGCATTTGTCACTGTTTGTAGTTGAGCATATTTCAAAGACTCAACGTGATACATGTATCTGCCTCTAACACCACCCACAGACTGGGGTTTTGGAATGTAAGAGGGTCACGAAACTATACCTGTTGGTAGCACTTAAGCTAATTTTATGAACTCTAATGAAAAACGTGGCATGAGGAACTTAAGAGCATTTGTAATATGAAAAATCCCCTCACAAAACTAGGTACTTTATTGTGTTTGTAAACAGCAGACACACTTCGCAAAGGATAACCACTGTCTGGAAGCAGCACAGCGAGATCGTCACCTGCCAAGTTTTTCTACTTCAAGAACTCACAACATAAAGTTTTCAAATGAGATCGTGGAAGCTCCCAAACTTCAAACACATGATATGTCAAAATTAGAACCTTTACTAAGCCTGGGACACAGCTTTTAATCCGAAAATCCCGTATACTCACTGATACTTTGATACGATTTACTGGCGGGCTTCCTACCCCACCTAGTGACAGTTACAAGTCGGGCCTGTCTTGTGATCAGGTTTTTCAGACTGACCTACAGCACGAGCAAGTGCAGGACTGGCCCAGGAGTCGCTACACCCGACCAGCCCGCCACTCTGTCGAGCGGATGCGCTGACCCCCAAGAAAATAGCACCTCAGGACTCAGGATAATAGTTCAAATAGTTCATTTAAAACCTGACTTTTCATGACCTGAGTCCTTTCCCTTATCTTTTCCTAAGTAGTTTATGGGATAGAGAATTATTTGAACTGAAGTCATATTCGTGGGTAGAGAAAGAAGGAGTCTAATATTTCCTGAGGGCCAGCCACGCTGGTGCCAAGATTTGTGCCGTACGCACACGATTCTGCAACATCCTGGTGAATGGACTTTCTTTGTCTTAGTTTACGAACAAGAAGCAGAACCATAAATAGGTCACAGGGACATTCGGAGCTGGCAGAGCTGCCGTTGAGTCTGGTCGCTGAACATACACTCCCTGCACAAATCACAGGGACCTAGCCGAACCTGGAGAGTGGCCCGGGCTGCTGCGCCAGGGGCAGTAATCCTGCTGTTTCCCCCCTAAGCCTGCTGCAAACGTAGCTAATCGGTTTGCACCTTACAGCCTGCTCTGCAGGAATAGTTCAGTGTGATAATTAAGAGCTCAGGCTTAAGACCCAGGCTGCCTGGCCTGTCATCCCAGCTCGGTCATTGACTGTTGCCCGGGCAGGTTTCTGGTCTTTCTCTCCCTCTGTTTCCACATCTGTAATGTGGGGACAGCTGCGGGGTGTGAGCTTTATGGAGTTAGCGGTGTGGATAGCGGGCTAAGGACCGTGACTGGCGTATGGGAGGCCCGGACCACATGCCTCCGTGTTGTTCTGGATGGCGCCAGCACTCTAACCAGCTGCTACCCATTTCATACTCTAGGGGAACCCTGGCTGAGAATGTGTCCACACAGCGTGACCTTCTTTTTCCCATGAAATTGTGACGGTGGTTGTAATGACATCATTTTCATATAGCATTTTATATTTTTCAAAGAACTTTTCCATTTGCTTTCCTCTGGAGCCCCTTGCCTTCATCTGCCAAGCGGCTTTAACCACTGAAGACCACCTCCTGAAGGCGTCAGAGGGACAAAATGAGATGGTGTCCCTACGACATTCAGCACAGGGTCTGGTGCTGTCCCCTTGGGGAGGCAGCAGGGCAAGTCATGAGAAAATCATTGTGTATTTGGGAAATGGAGAGAGAGCATCCTTGCCTAGTGCACCTGACAGAATGCTTGCTGATAAAGAGGCAGATCGCCACCAGAACTCACGTTTTTCCTAAGATGAGCGGTCACCCCTTTTACCGTACTGCCTGATGGGACATACACGGCGCAGGGGTTGTAACGGGAGTTCCTGAGTCACACAGTCAGTGAACTCTGTGTTTTGAGATACGAGAAACATGTTTTTGTTGACAAAGGCTGTTTTAGACTTCACTCCACGATTGGGCATTCCCTCATCTCTAGACCACCCAGAGAAGGCTGGTGGTCACCGACCTGCTCCTGCCACCTAGTTTTGTGTAGCATTTTGGTTTCATAAATGTTGATAGGTACCTCCTTTAGTGAATACAGTCAAAAATCAGCATACCATTAAAACCACTGTGTTAACAACCCAGAAGTGCTGCATGGCCACCTGGCAGTTATATTTAAATAGCAGTGTTTTTAATGGAGAGTGTGATAATTTGGAAATCACATAGATTGTGCCTCCATCCTGATTGTACTTTGGGTTGTGGGGGGCAGGGCGAGGTAGAGGAGGAGAGAGAGACAGAAAAGAGGGAAAAGAGAGAATGGATTCATGCATCAGGGAATATTGTAGAGTGTTCTAAGCCTCAGGATACCGATTGATGGCAACTGGCTTTTGCAATTAAATGCAACAAGTCACTTCAAACACACACACACACACACATGCTACAGCTTTGAATTCAACCTGACTTGAAAGTGTTCCATTTACAAATGTTATATTGCACCGCACCAATAGGTCCAACCTGGACAGAAAACGTAACATTTATGATCACTGTTGATGCTCAGGCCTCGCATTGCTTTCCTTCCTGTCTGATAAATAGTAAAACCCTCTTGATGACCATTTCGTGCTGGAGATTTTCAGGTACACGCTTATTATGGTGGGTGTGGATATGTTGCAGGGCCCCTGATATTGACACCACCAACTGAAGGAGCCCCTGGAACACTCGTTAGTGTGTTACCTTGGTTGTGTGTGTTACTGCCCACTCCCGAACCCCGTACTATCTTTTTGTATGTATTTGTCTATTTGTTTCTGTTGAACTTGCCCCAGAAGTTAGATTTGTATCTAGAAGAATATAGCACTTAAGATATAATTGGTGAATTAATGAATGAAAGATGATCCCTGGGCAAGATTCCCTTGGACATCTTGTATTTGAAGATGTTTTACAATTTAAATTCATTTTAAACTTATAATGCAATTTATATCGGCAATTCTGTATGGTCAGGGTTTATACAGGATACACAATAAAAGATACTTAGAAAAAAAATACAGATTTACACTGGCATCCTGCTCATTTAGCTACATGTGTTACGACTGTTAAACAAGGGCAACTTTTAAATATATTTTTGTGTCACTTATTTGCAGGAACTGACCGGTAAACAGTTGTTTACTTTTTGCTTATGGAGCCATTCTGAGAGCTCAAATCCAAATTTGCGTCATCATAGCTGTGGGACCTGTGCGAGTTATTTGCTTGTCCAAATCTCAGTCTTGTCACCGATAGCTAGGAATACCATTTATTTCCAGGATCGCAAATAACCAGCAAGATAAAAAATGTGCCGAGCGTGCAGTGAGTGCCACGCAAATACTTGCTAAGTGTCATTGAGTAAGAAGAGTTAAACCCAGTCCTGGGAAAGCTGGGCACTTCGGCGCGGACAGGTCCGCCCTCGGTCTCACTGCCTCAGTGGTGGGGGAGAACCAAGCGTGATTTATGGCTTCTGTGCGCAGGGGTGGGCCCAGGGAATCCGCATTGAAATGCCTTCCATATTGCAGTATTAAAAGTGAAAAATGGGCGGTACTTGGCAAATATGAGTTGTAGGCAAATGATATTGAAACTCAAGCAGTAGGATCGAGGAGGACATAAATCGGTTCCTCTTGACCTCATATTTGCCGTAGCAAACCCCAAAACCAGCCTTGCACTTTATCGGGGACATCTGCAGTGTGGGGTTTGTTGGGGACTTGAGCGTGCGGCAGAAAACCACAGTGAACGCTGGCACGTCGACAGGTTGGGCGTCCGCGGCGCGGCCGGCGGGGGGTCGGCGCGGCAGGGCTCTCCAGGCGCGTGCGCGGGCAGTAGCGCCGCGATTAGCAGGCAGACTCTTCGCGTCGTCCCAAGACTTGAGTGTGGCAGTACCTCTGGAGCCACGGTCTGTCATCCGAACAGACTGTATGTCATTGCCAATAAAACTTTCTTGGGAGAATATTTTCGGGCTGTTTCTGGCAACTGCAGGGCTTCCGTGTGTTTGTATTGTCCTTGGCTAACGGAGAGTGGATAACGGTCAAAAGTCGCTTGCTCAAGACTGGCAAATCCCCAGAATGTCTTCAGATACCCAGCTCCCGAGAAAGGACCAATGTGTAAAAGCCCACAGCGCCCTGCAGCCGGGCAGGAGGTGCCTTTCCCTCCCTGCTTCTCAGTCAGCACAGACGTGCTGGCGGAGGGCATTGTGAGGAATGAGAGAGGTTGTCCGTGAGTAGCTGCCCTGGTCAGATAAGAAGAATTTGCAGATTACCTAAGATGATCTCTGGAAATGTAAGAGTAGGCTTTCATGTATTTTCTTCACCCATAAAAGGATTTGCAATGCAATGTATAAGCGAAAAAGAGCAGTGTGCTTATTGTAAAGCTGGGAAGTCTTGGCTCTTAGCCTCCCCTCATCATTTCTCCGGGCACCATGTTGTGTAATCAGCCCTTTGAGAAGATTCCTTTCTGTCATCTGTGTCGGCGTGAACCTTCAAAGCCAGGCTTCAATTCAGTATTTCAAACCTCAGAGCCTCTGACAGCTGTGCCCTGCCTAACCTGTTCCCCTCCCCGCCGCCTTCCCCTTCCTCACACTTCTTCTTTATTTATTTTTACAGGCTCGTCTTTTGTAATATGCAATGTGGTATGTAAGGTTAGGCTTAATTGAGACTTCTAAGTAGTTAAACTTTAGGACAAATCGATGGAGGAAAAAAACTCATCCTTCAACTGAGGTATAAGCTGCGTCCACTGTCACTGAGGTCGCACTAAGACTTGATTCAGAAGTGAAGACATGCCGACATGAACCACCTCGTGGCTGTGTTAAGCGCTGAATGACTTATCTCCATGTGGGGGCGGGGGCGGTGAGCGTAGAAAGAGACCAAAATTCAAACCCCAGTTCCTTCATTCACCGGCCCTGCTGCCCTGAGAAAGTTACTCAGCCTTTGAACACCAGATCAGCCTATGCCTGTTAGAAAACTTCCCCGACTATCAGAACGGAAGAGTAGGTTAGCTGTCCTTGCTGTCGACTCAAGTAGCACCTGTGCTTTCGTGTCCTTATTACTTTTCCCATGTCACACAAAACGGTGGCGTTTGACTGGCCTTGTGCTGTAAACATCGTTATGACTGGCATTCATCCCTCTCGCCCACAGCCAGTTGCTGTGTGTGTAAAAATGCTGAATAAACATTTGTACAATAAAAACGAAAGAAGGTAAGGGTGGTGGTACTTTAGCTCAGCAAGACTGGTAAAGCCCGTGGTCGTTCTGTGAATGGACGGCTGTATACGACCGTACGACTCCCAAGAATGCTGTGCTGAGAACAGTGCGAGTGTAGTGTGGTGATTTCAATTTTCCTTGAGAAGATTTTATGGAAATCAATTTCTGACCTAGAGCTTAAACCAGCAGTTGAAAGGGTTCTTCTTCTTTGTCAAAATGTAGGAAGAAATCAACTAAGACATTTTATTCTTCAGATAGTGTTGGATCTGTGTCCAAAATATTTTAGGAAAAAAGAGCAGTTTTTAAACAATGATCGTGTCTGTTTGCTTGTGCACTGTATACTTGGTGCATAGAATCATGTTCCCACGGGCCCTTGCCTGTGTCTGCCCCAAGGACCTCGATCATTTTTCTCCCCATTCCTCACAGTTAATACTCTATTTGCGAACGTCAATGTGCCGTTTAACCTGTAACTCTTTTCTTGCCTGTATTTTGAACATTGTATCACAAAGATGACTAATTATATGTCAGAGGAATATGCAGGTATTTTCTCAGTTTGTATAATAAAATGTCTATAAAGACAAGATGAAGTGTTAAAGAAAGAGCCAACTGTAAGTTAAGATGAATTAGGAAAAATGAGAAGGACTTACAATGGGTTTAGGGTTAGTGACTAATGTGTCTTCTAGCTAACACAGGAAGACAGAGATATAGATTATAAATATTCCTTAGACAGTATTTGAAGGGGAAATTGAGAGTAACATTTATTATCATATTTTTAAACTACCTGTTGAACTCATCATATTTTTTAAATAAATGACTAAAAAATAGAGAGGGGGAAATACAAAGTGATATAATGAAAAAATACTAGATGAGGCATCTCGTCATCTCAACTTACAAGTCTTAAAGGAGAGCTACAAGAAAAACACTGTCAGTTCTTAAGGTTCATAAAGTATATTTCGGAGTTCATGAAGCCAGTCTACAATACTGTCAACTACTTTTCTCTCTCGTTTTCAGATACTAGGTTGTTCACAATATTTTTAGTACAAGTGAGGTAGAGACTTCAACAAACAATTCTAAACCCAACAATCAGCCACAGCAACTCAGCTGTCCTCAAGTTGGGGGAGGAAATGGCCATCTGTGCTCCATGGGGACAGAGTTTCCCTTTGGGAGGACGGCAGGCTCTGGAGACAGGTGGAGGTGACGGCTGCAGAGCAGCATGGGTGTCCTCAGTGTCCCAGGACTGTGCACTTTGACATGGTTAACACGGTTCGTTCTGTGCTGTGTGTCTTTTCCCACAGTCACATTATTACATTATTACTCCCCACTCTCACGGCGGGGCGGGGAGGGGTCGCCGCGGGAAGCTGCCCATTTACGTTACTCTTTGCGAGTCCCTCTCACTAGGGTTTGAGGTGGTTCTTGTCTGTTTAAAAAATCTGTGGACGTCGTTCTTGTGTTCTGTTGGTAACGGGTTTTTTTTTTGTTTGTTTTTTTTTGTGGTGAAGTCCATTTTAGACAAAAAGTTGATCATTATCAGAGTTTATTGATCTGCTTCAGAGTGTCCAGAAGGGGAAAAAGTCATAGCGAAGTTTGCACTCACCTTGCCCCGCGAGTAGTTGCCTGTTCCTTTCATTGCCCTGGCCCTGGCCCGGCCCTGTGTCCCCGAGAAGACCGCCGGGCCCGAGGCTGACCCGCGGGGCCCGGGAAGGCGCTGGCGAAGGGCAGCAGGCAGGAGCGGCCGCCACGGCCGGAGCCCCCACAGGCGCCCTTGAGGTGGCCCTGGGACTCAACTGGTCCTTGATGGGCCCCACCCCTGGCTTTTTTCCACATGTCAGTTTTTCCAGCATAAAATGGGACCTTATTTCTCTCTCTCTCTCTTTTTTTTTTATAAGTGGGTTAACACATGCGCACATGTTTTGTAGATTGTGAAGTGCTGTCAGAATTTAGAGCGGCATTATTTACACTCACTGTCATGGTTTGTGTCGCTGATACCTTGTGTGGCGTCAAGTGAATGGATCCATTCACGAGGCGCGATGGCCCTTCTGCGGGCAGGGAGGCCCGGCCGGCCCGGCCGGCGCAGCCTGTTGTCCCTGGAGGCCGGAGGCTGTGCGTTCGTTCTTTGACTTCCCCGTGGCCTCTCCTCTCCTCTCCGGGGAGCTGTCCCGGACCCAGGGACACAGATTCGAACACATGCAGAAGACGTCGGTTGTGGATTTATTTAAATTACCTTCGCCTATGGGTTCAGCTTATTTGACCAGAGAAAATAAATGCAAATGATTATAGAATTAAGAAGGCTAAACATTCTCCTATGGGAAATCATGAGAAAGAAAGTGATATTTAGTACAAGAATTCTCTGTCTTCTAAAGAGTTCTTTTGTAATGATTCAGACGGTGGTATGTTACATACGACCCCCTTTCTGAAATGTATGTGGAATATATTCTGTGACGCAAGAAACACGTGCTGTAGATAATTAGGATGGGAATTATTTTTGACGAAAGGTAAGGAATACCGTCGTGTGTGTGTGTGTGCTGGCGCGTGCCGCTTAAAGACGAAGACAGAGACAGGGATTCTTCTTCCGTTCAAGCCCAGTAAAGGTTTACTCCCCCTTGAAGGAGATACTGTTTATCTCCTTACCACCCCTTTTGTGCAGCACTGAGACTCCGGGGTTGTGCCCTGTCACTCGGGAGGCTGAAGTACAAATGCTAATTTCGTGCCAGACTGCAACGCTGGGATTTGCATTCCAAATCAGACTGCAGACGCCCATTGTAAATTGCTTTGCCGTTGTTCCTTATCTAGAATTTCTTCCTCCTCATTCCCCAGTAATGACCCTTGAAACAATTCTCTTTCAAGAGATTCCCTTGTAAAATCAGCAGTTTTGGCGGTCTAAAATTGGAACAATAAATTACAAAGACATCAATAGATTCTTTTATTTAATTTTGGAGTTTTTCCCTTTCCTTTAAGAGTCTCATGGCACTGAAGAAAAATAATTACTTAAAACACGTCTTTCAGGCTTAAAGGTTTATACTTATTCTTTTGAAAACCGTGTACTTCTATGTCTTCGTAAATCCGAAAGGTGTGAGCTTACAAAGTCCTCTCTTAATGACAACCTTTTACAGATTAAACCCTGAGATGGTGTAATTGCATGCTTTTTGGGGCACTTTTAAATCAAATTAACTAGATCCTTTGAGGAGAAGAAAGGAAAACGCACCCTGCAAGGTATCTGACTGGGTGAGCAGCCACTCCCGCGTCTGGGCTTTCCCACTCTGTCGGCGAGGGGGGTTCTGGGGTGGTGGTCTGCTTCATGTTGGAGGACACCCCTCCATCTGCTCACAGCCCAGCCTCCCTCCAATTTAAAGCCCAGATTTCCATACAAACCTCAATTTCTTTTCCTCACTTTACACGCAAAGCAAGGCTGATGAATCAGAGAGCCTCTGCTGCTGGGATTCGGACCAGACTTCCCCCCAAAATTCTCAGGCTGTTTGCTTGAATACCTGCTTACAGTGCTACACAATGGGCAGCTTTGAGAAGAAAAATTGATAATCTTCACGGAAGAGTAATTTGAATGAGATTGCACTTGACAGCCTGTCTCCAAGCAAACAAGAGGCACGAGGGAGCCCCAGCAAAGCCCCGAGGACTTGCCCCAGCACTGCTGCGGGAGCCTCCGGGGACAGAAAGTCGCCAGGCTTCCCAGCATCTAACTGAGCCTTTGATTAATTCCGTGGACCAGATTCTACTGGAGAAAGGTAGCCATGGAGGAGAACATGGAAGAGGGACAGACTCAAAAAGGTACTGTGCTAAAAAGGGTTTTTATGTGTGGCTGAGTAATTGTCGTGCAGCTCCCTTGTTTGCTCTAGGCACTTGGCAGTGGGGCTCACAAACGTGGCTTCCCGGGAAGGCATTTTTGCCTCCCCCTTCGCCTGTCCCTCACTGGCAGTGGTGTCTGGCAGCAGTGTTGTCGTAATTTGCAAACCTTTCGTCCTAGTGATAAGAGCGTTGCGGTGTTGTCCTAGCCTCGTCCTCAGACCAGCCTTTGTTAACCTTTATTTATTCCTCTGTCCACGCTTGCTTGTCGGGCTGGGTCCAGGGATTCCTGGTTGGGAGCACAGCGCAATATTGGGAGCGAGTCGTAGCTAAAAATCTGATGATGTAACCGTCACCAGTACCTTGGAGAGGACATCTCAAAGAACAAAGACCAAGAGTTTATTTATTACGTTTTGGTTGGGGCACCTTTTCAAAAAAAACCTTTTTCTTTCTTTCTTTCTTTCTTTTTTTTTTTTTTGGCACAAATGCAGTTGAAACATAGGTGAGGCAGAGGTTCGTTGGTTTCCATGCACGCTGATGTCAGGCTTCCCCTCCCGGGGAGCCAGCTGTCGCCGACTTCGGAGTCGTGCGTATCAAGGGCATTTTTCAATGCGTTTTTAAGCCTGTGTAGGTGCATCTGTCCATTTAAGTTAAAGCGAAATTGTCATTTTGTAGGTTAAAAATGGACAAGTATTGGCCATTTCAAGTGATTCAGACACCCTAGAATTTTTGCGTGTCAAGCGGTGGCTTTGAGGGACTGTTGCTCTCTCGCCAGCGTCAGCAGCGTCCTCTCCCCGTCTGCTCTCGGGCTTATGTAATGTCACAGAAAACACTCTGTGTCCTCAGGATGCAACAGTGGCACAGGCAGTACTGCACGAAGGCAATATTTAAGAGCAGTATGGAAAAGATTCAGCCATCATGTTTGATTTCGAATGTATATGATGCACTGTTTTAGAAAATGCTATACTCCACACAATAAAATAGGTAGTCTGGAAGCATAGTATCGTTTTTTACATTATTCTGAGCCATTCAGCTTTGCCGGGTCTCTTAACATACACACTTACACGCACATATACATGCACACATATGTAATCGGAGCCCATGACAATAAATATTTAAAGGTTTTATATAAACCATAGAGGGAGGTGATAAATAAACCAATGTCTAAATTTTAGTCATTAGCATACTCGTTAATGATAATCTGTAGAAGCAAAATAATCTACAGAGATTTCATATGATCTACTTGTTAAATTTTTAAAAACTCAACTGCCTTTATTATACGAACAAACAGCTTAAGTGTTCATCACTTAAGCAATTTGAAGTGGCAAATTTTCAGGGTAATTTCCATCCTTAAAAGGCATCTCCACTGACTGTCTTACTTTAGGAATAAAATGTCTTATTTTAATATCTTCTTTTGTAGCGCCTAATGAGATTGCTTTTTGGCTAGGGAACCTCTTTAAGGAAAGATAAACTGATAATTTTAAATAGAGAAATGATCCTCATTACATTAAATAAAACCTTGAGCTAAATCATGGATTGTGGTGACAGGTTGACTGTGCCCAAGCAAGCTTTGGTGGGCACAGGAATGAAGAGAAATGATATAATTAGTTGTGATGTTTCTCTCTCAGGGAACATCGACACCCTTCCTCCACGGGGTGGGGAAGCAGTGATGAGACGGGGAGGGCCTGTCGCGGTGGGTTTTTTGTATCATGAAGGTGTGCACATTTCCATCAGGAAGAGCAGGGGAAAATGGTCATTTAAAAATGACAGAAAAGTCAGATAATGGTCTAAAGTATGTAAAGATATTTAGCTAAAATATCTATGATTAAGCTTTCATTTCATAATTGAGAAAAAAATGATTTAACCCTCTTCGGTCCTGGTCTTCTATTCCCCCAGCTATTCATGTGATGCCTTTTCTGTGTAATTTGTTGTTAGAAAGTTGTGTTTGAATATTAATGCTTTCTCTACATGTTGGGGGCAGGGGGCAATGTGCCCTTTGATGAGATCTAAGTTTGAGGAGCCCCTTGACAAGCTGGTGGGATCTTCAGAGGCTGGTCAAGAGTTTGGGTAGACAGATTTGAAGATCCATCTGCTTTAAAGGAGAGCAAGCATGTTGCCTGTTTTTCTTAAATTGCATAGGATTTTCTTAATGATTCAGATACCACTTGTTTTTCTTCCATTTGAAGATATGCTTACGTCCTATTCTTCCCAGAAACCTATTCTTCCCAGTTACAAATTAGAAGGACATAAATTCCTGTCAGCATTTACCCATGTTACCTTTGAAATTCAACTAGAATATGAAGTGGAAACTGGTAGTTTCATAAGCACGCTTAAAAATAATGTAGTTGATGCTTAAGGACTTCAAAAGTTCTTTCATAAGAAAAGTATTTTTCTTCATAATAAGGTCTCCCTTCTCCACTGAACTTGCAAAAGGCAATTGATAGCATCCCTGACGCCACCCCTGAATGTAACTCTGTGTGTTCAGTGGGGGGAGGGGAGCATTTAAGCGTGGTGACGTCAGCAGCCACTCTACCCAGCGAGCCTGTGCCTTGGTGTGACACTGCGACACAGACCTGGGGTCACGAACCTCTTTCTCCAGTCATGTCTGCCACCCTCTCCAGAGGTGGGGCTCTCCTTGTGCTGGGCGGGAGTCTGGTCTTTAAGAAGCATGTGTCTTTGATAAAACATGTCCTCGAAGTGAGAAAGCCAATGACTGTATCCTGTGCTCAACCAAAGCAACAGTGTCCTGCTTTGGAGGACAAAAGCAAAAGAGAAAGAAACATGCCTGTTTCAAGTTTGGCCCTTACGTGTGCCCATGATAAACCTAGCATCACTGTCATCAAAAATCGATGCGGTCACCAAATCATGACAACAAGAACTTCAGTTACCATAGAGGGGTCGGGCAAAGTGCATGAAGAGATTTTTACAAAGATTTAAAAGGTACATGTGTGTGACTTGGAGATAGGCACCTTTGTCTGCAACATTGTGCCCAGTCCTATGGGAAAAGGTGGAAATGACATCAGGGTGTCTGCTCAGGGGGCGCTGAGTGACAGCATGCTCAGGAGGCCAGGGAAGTGGATGACCGTCGAGGTAACCTTAATGAAAGTGTCCTTGAATTAGGAGGAGGGCACGCAGGTTGGCTGATGGATCAATAATTGGAAGAAGTGGTAAAATCACACTGAACAGGACGAGCTAGCAAGCTGGAATCTTCGTAAATTGGCCCAACTCTTCCAAACAGCCAGAAACCACATTGACTTAATTTTTTACTGTGAACATCATGTGAAACGAACCTCAAAACTCCGTTACATTCGGAAATGTTTGCTCAGCTCAGAAAGGAACGGCCACAACCTTACTCGTCAGGGTTTTCTAGCGGGACCGACCAGCAGCTCGTGAATTTCTCCTTTCACCTTCTCCCACTGACTTCCTCTCTGCCACTGGTCCCCAGGATAGCCAGCCCTTGGCGACTTCCAGGGCGGGTCACTAGAGGGGGCAGATGGTCAGACTTGGACAAAAAGTGCCACTGCTTCTTTCAACACTCATGGTCACCGTTTCCTGGTCACCATTGGGCCTTAGACCAGTGCCATGAACATACATGTCATGTCAGCCCATCCTCAACTGATTAAAACCCACAGGGACATTTAGGTGGAAAGGCATTCAGTCTTGGGGTCTGTCTGTCTCATAATCGACAACACTGCACAATTATATGTGAATGTCTTCTTCGCATTTTACATTATACATTTTATGTTTATAGACTTTATATGTAGACTTTATGTATTTATTTTACATTATCCATTTATACTCACATAATATATTTATGGGCTGACTGCAAGTCTTTTTGAAACTTTTTTTGACTCGGGTTATTTTTGCCTCGAAAGAGGACTTTGGCGCCTAACCCTTCCTTAGCCAGACACCAGCTCTGAAGAAGGGACACCACCTTATTAGATGGAAAGGGACGTAGCTTTGTCTCTATGGCATCAGATGATACCGGTCAACCTAAATTGCCCAGGGATGCCAGTGCCAGACAGTGGCCTCAGGACTTGACATGAATTCATTCAGTGACTTTTCACAATGGCCTTAAGTGGCACTAATATTCAGGAAGCGAAAAATCAAACAGATTAATTAACTTGGCCAAAATTACAGGGGAACAAGTGGCAGAGTCCAGGATCCACGCACTCAGACTGAGACCAGGGTCTGACCTCTGGCCACAGCCTGCGCCTCCCTGGACGTCAGTAACGGCTCACCTGCCACCCCCTTCTCAGGGGCGCTGCCTCGGCCCCGCGCGCCCACCACACCGGGCAGCTGGGCTCTGCATCGGACGGCTGCGTTCCCATCACCAGCCCTGCCTTTGCCGCCAGTTGGGCACTGCATTACCAGTGGCAGCCAGTCCCTAGGTGAGCTGGTGATTGGTGACCTGCCCATCTTGACTCCAAAGAGATGAACTGGGTCAGTGGGACTCCTGTCCTGAGAATTGGGAAAAGACAACACTTGGTAGCCCTGATGGTCTCCTTGTCCCTCCATATATTTTTTTAGCGACTACGCTGCCTGTCTCGAAGTAATCTGAGTGAGTCTTTCTTTGTTGCAATCAAAAGGCCTCCAATTAAAGACCTCTAATGTCCAGATTCCTTTAGGAGTCTTATGTAAAGAACTTATGTGAAGAGGCTTATTGTTAAGAACTTCTCCCCAAGTTTAACCTGCTAAGTGGCAGCTGAACCAAATGTGTACTTGCTGTGTACTTAAGTCTCAGCTTGACACCACTCTTGAACCCATTCTGGTGGTCACCAAGCTTGAAAAATTAGTTCACCCTGAAGCCACTACCTACCAGTAAGTAACTGTTCAGAGTAAAATATGTATTTTGAGAACTATTGCAAAGACATCAAGGAACCACAATGAGTCAAAGAGTCTGCTTTATTAACAGAGTTGGAAACTTTAACGGCATGCTATTGAAACCCATAGACTAGAAAAATAACCACACTATCAACAATCATTGAAATGGAAGAATTAGCCTCATTTTGCTTCTTGGATGTTGGTTCCTGCAGACTTGTGAAAAAGGGGACGTGTCTTGTTCGTCTAGCTCCACGTGGACAAATTTCATCTCAATAAATATTGTCAGCTGCCATTTGAACATTTGGATAACAAAGCCAGGAAAATCAGAGGTTCAGATGTTATAAAGCGTTTAGGAGAAATCGGCCCTATGATCTCACAGCTACACTTTTACTGGCATTTAGTGCTGGAGTCAAAGAATTAACTTCATGTCGTCGCCCAGTGTAGTTCTAAGACACCTGTCACTGAGGAAAATAAGGTGTATTTTTCATAAAATTTAATAGAAATTTCCAGAACTTTTGCATTGCTCTGCTCATTATGTCTCCTGTGGTTTAGATATAATGATTTAGAATTTTATCACCTTATACTTTCATTGGATCAGTTGCTAATTATGTTTTTTATAACTTTGGTGCTGTTAGTGTCAGGAATCCAAAATGCTTAATACACATGTTCTACCATCCATTTAGGATAAAAGATATATGTAGTCTTTTTTAAACAGTGTCATTAAAATGAGCGTATACACCTTTTAGAATGAGAGTGCTTGATATAGCTGCTTCATTAGCTCCTTGAATTCGAAGTTGATCTTAAACATTGAAGGAGACTAAGTGAGAATTCAGTGCTCTCAACTGAGCTATTGGTGCAGAATGTACTTAGAGTGATGACTACAAGATGGTTCCTAGAAATTAATTATTTTTTAATTAATCCAAAAGGCATTGGCGCATATGGGGTTCACAAAATGCTGGAAATAAAGACTAGTATGCCAGTTTTGGCCTCCATTTTCCTCTACACACACACACGTCCCCCTACGCAGAATGTTTGACAATTTACTTTTCCGCACGTCGAGGGCAGACTGCCTGGCTCAGCTGCAGGATCCTTCTGGACGGCGTCCATCGCAACGAGTGGCACAGCTGTGGATTAACTGACATTATAAAAATAATCCGTGTTTTCCCATGTGTTCTCGATTCACATTGTGACCATTGTCTCAGATATTCTTAATCTGAAGGAAACTTCCTTCTTTGTGAAAAGAAAAAACAACAACAACAACCCAGAAGATAGCTGGTTTGTTTCTCTTAAATTGTGAGTGGGAAATTTAACTTGGGTCACAAATGAAAGCCAGTGGCTCACTGAGATCTGTTTACAGAGTCCACTGGGAAATTAAGTTACAGTCTGAGGGGACTTGAGATCAGAAGAAAACGGGCAATGGCTTATCGATGAGGCGTATTCGGATATAGCAGCAATGCGGGAACATCACTGCGGTGTATAACGAGAATAATTTCCAAAAGAAAGAAAAACATTTTGACATATAGTGTAAGTGTCTTACCATTCCGTAAGTGTATATGGTTCCGTATAACTGTCTTAGCCATTCCTTTTCAATGTGTGCGATACCTCTCCAGGTCGCCATCCTCCTGTTGGTGGACATCGGTGTTCATTGTTCACAGTCTGTACCATATCAGTTTTGCACTTCAGTCTAGTGATTGCCTATCTGAACCATAGCCAACTACCTTTACTAACATAATTTATTTTTCATGGAAAAATAGTAAATACAGGGTTGGGCAAAAGTAAGCTTATAGCTGTTTGTATGGAAAATAATGCAATCATTAATAAATAATAATACAAGAATAAACTGTCTTGTGTGCTCACAACTGTAAACCCAATTTTGGCAAACGCTTTATAATAGGTAATACTTAAAAATCCATGCACTGTCCTAAATATTTCATATTGAGTATCTAGAGTCATATAATAGGTCAATATTAATGAATATTGATGATAGTTTTCTAATACATTTCAAAAGTTCTTTAACTTTATGGTTACACTACTTAGTCAACAGCTATTTAGTATTGCAAATCTATGGGCAACGAGAAGAAAACCTCACACAATTATCTAGACAACACAGAGGATTTTAACTTAATAAATGAGATAGTCTTTAGCCCTGAGGGGGGAAAAATGTGTCTAGTTAGAAAATAATAACATTTACATTCAAGTTTTGGGATTCTAGACTTTAATTTTTTTCAGTAGTAGTAAAGAACTGCATTTATTTTCGATAAAACCCCTTTAAGTATTTTGCTATTCAGAATTAATTTTAAAAATATTTGGTTGAGCATCGTTTGAACAACGGAGCTCTTCACTGCGATGTTGAATCTGGTTTGTCCACTATAAGCAACCTTCGGCTCTGGGAGGTCCCGACTGTCTGGAGCAGTGCCCATGTGTCACCAAAGCCAGATTACCTTAATGACCTGTTATACGTCAGAGATTTCTATGATGGTTTGTTGTCAAATTTTCAAAATTTCTCATCCATTTACAGTGAAAGATGACTTTGAATACCACTCGTAGAACAATGGAACTTAAAGTATTTAAGTCTCTTTACCCAACCATCCTCAACAGAAGGTCGGAATTAAGTCATAAGGTCTAGAATTCAGAAACCATGTGCTCAGACTCTTTCCATAAAAACACGTGGAACAGCCAACAGTCCCTGCAGTCGGCTGCCATTCTGAGTGGCCAGTCACCCGTGGGTGCCCGGGTCAGATGGCCCTTCTCCTCCACCTGCACCCACTTTCTGCACAATGTCATCTGTAGTATTCAGTCCCAGTGTTTAATTACCCACTTTTTAAATTATTTTCTCTACCATTATCTTTGGGTTTGGTGGACTGAACGTGTTAGCTGAAACTATGAGCCGGTGAAAGTGCTGTCGTAATACCTGCAACATAGTAGGAGTTTAGAAAATTCAGATTTCTTCTCCTTGCCTCCTTTCCCTTCCTCGTAACACATTGTGATCACATAAAGCATAACTAAGCAACTTTCCTTGAGGTAGAGCCAGAATGAAAATTGAAGAATGCCAAAGGGTTAGTCACTCTTTTGAAGTGTCATAACAGTTATTCTTTAAATGTTTGTTTAGCATTTAATATATAGCAACTCTTATTGTTTAGTTGTTAGTGTGTATGTTATGCCCCACCTCCCTTTTCAAAGTATGAATTCCTATGGGTATGGATTTTATCTTTTGTTTTTGAACCCAACCTGCCAAACACTCTGAATACAGTCATGTGATGATGGGGATGGGGATGGAGGAGGTGGTGATGACGGAGACTGGGGGAGAGGAAAAGGAAAAGGAGGAGGAAGAGGAAGAAGGAGAGCTGAGGTCCCCATACAGCTCAGGGGAGGGATGGACGACCCTTTTCCACATAAAGACAGATCTCACAGAGCAGCTCAACCCAGCTTGGGAAAAGGCGGCCATTACTCCATTTCATGACATTAGGTTTGACTTAAAAACATTTTTTTTTTTAATTTTTGACCTGAAATATGTTCAGTAGTTTAAGAGCAACCTTCATGAAAATGAATAGACTTTTTTATTATTATTATTAAAGTACCCACATATTTTTCACATTACAAATCTAGCAATTGAATGAAATACATTAAACTATCAAGTTTGGCAGATGGTTCCTGGAACTTAGAAAATTACAGCTTTGAACACTTTATAAGAAGCTGATAAAGGGAACATAGCACAGTGGCTTATCAATTTACTGACGCTAGGCTCACGGTGTTGATCAGGAAGTATTGTTTAAAGACAACAAAATTGCAGACAAAATAATAGTTTAAAATTATTGACAATTTAATAAGATAAGTCCTTTCCGAGGCTGTATCTAGTCAGCCAATTTTCAAGATCACAAATCCAAAGAATAGCATGTCAGTGAGAAATGGACTTCCTTTTACCCTCCTTCACGCCGTCAGCCTATGTTGTTATCAGCATATAGTCTTTAACAGGCACCTGGTATTGTGGACAGAGCGTGGGCCGAAAAGAGCGGTGTGGCGCCGGTCAGTGGTGGGCGAGGGTTGTACCACGCAGACAGCATCCCGCTGTCCTGATTTTCTGGCACACTAACGATCAATTTATGCTTTGGGGTAAATATGAGATACCATTACTTAGTGAAATTAAGAGTGGATTCTTCCTGAACATCTAAAACAATGTCATATTTTACACGCCAGTTATGTGGCCAAACCAAAGCTATAACCATGAGAAAAGATCTTTTTATTTACCTGTTTGGCTGTTACTTTTGTGACTTAATTGCAACACTAGGTAAAAATTTAATCATCATGGATGTGGCAGACACGTTACTGACATTAGTCTCTACGCCACAGAAGAGCGAGAGCAGCTACTAAGATGTGACACATGGTTCTTCCATAAGGATGTTTGTCCGTAACATCTGTATATCCAGTGTGGTTGCCATTTTTCACATGAATATTGAAACTATTTTCCCATTGTTTCTGATAAAGTGGGAGGGAAGCTAGCATCACATTCATAGTCGTACTGTCATCAAACTCTCTGACCTCAACTGCAGGACTTTCTTTTCTTTCCAATTCTCAACAATGCAAAAGCACCATCATTGCTGCCAGGTGGTGCTGGGGCCTCCCCAAGCAGCTGGGTCCCCTCATCTCTGTCCTGCCAAGGTCTGAGTAATTTTTAAAACATTAAAAATACAGAATGTATTTTTCACCTAATCCGTGCTATGACAAAATATCAGATCCACTGGCTACTCCATTCCATCTGTCTCAGATTCCTGACACATCTCTTCCTGTTTATTGACATATGTTCCTTGCGCTTCAGCCTCTAGGTAGTAAGAGCAAATTTTTTAAATGTCTACTACATGATTTGTGACTTATTTAACTATATTAGAGAGGTATTAAGTTGAATGGTGTCAAACTTCTAATATTATACCTCTTTGATCTACAAAATGAACTTTAATATCATTGTACTATCAGTGTGCTACATTTATGAAAATTTTTACTGTGTGCATTATTCCCACACATTAAAGTAGAAAAGAGAGAAATAATATATGATATGACATCTTAAGATTCACATATTATATTTACCTGGAGTGTAGTAAACTTATCAAACATTCTTTCTCCAAAATCTTTCTGAGCTAATTAATTTGTTGCTATTTTTCCGTATTAACAAAACTTGGCAAAATGTTTGGAGACTTTGTTGTTTGGTGCATATATGTATAAAATGACAAAGATATCATATTTTATGTTTGATTTTTGAGGTCATATGTGTTTGGTGCTTTGGGGGCTTGTTAAAGATAGACTTGAATTAGAGTCTGCGACTTACTCTGCCTGTCTCAGTCAACAGCAGGTCCTTTCATCTCGAGAGTGGAGTGCCTGCTCTGTTTTATTGTTATCACTCCAAAAATCATTTTCCATGCATGTGGCATGACTCGATGGAATCTCACCTCTGACAATGCCATTCCTTCATGAGTGGGCTTTTTTTTTAATCATCTAAGATACGTTTACAAGGCTGTCTGTGGTTCCGGAGGGACAAAGAATCACATTCCCTTTCAGTATTTAATGGAAACCAGACATGAACTTGAATTGTCATTATCTCTTTGGTTATTCTGAAGTTTACTGTGAAAGACACAGCAACTCCTATCAAACGGCATTATGGTCTGTATTTTAAAAATATGATGAAGTGATCATTTAGGTTCCAGAGTAGACAGGGGTGCAGGACAGCAAGGGGGAACAGGGGCATGCCTGTCATTTCATGGAGAGACACTGTTTACCTGTGAATTTTTAAGTGTGGGTGTGACAACTAGTAGGGATGCATGGGAGGGAACTGGTGTACCTGGCCTTACTGTAGGATGGACTGCATTGTTTCAGACCAGTTCTGGCCCGGAGGGTGGAGAGTTCCACTCTAAGACGGTTTACATTTGGCACAACTGCCATGACATTCACATTATGGAAGACAGACTTACTTGTGGTTAGTGTACCTTGATTAAGTCAAGCAATTTCTTTCTCTAACCCACATTTTGGTACATGTATAATTTTATTTTTGTCATATTTTGTATATATATTTTTGCTGTTTATGTTTCCACTTTGTAAACCCAAACAAGATTCCTCTTTAATCTCTGTGATAATATTTAATCATCCAGTATGATTACACAGCTATTGGAATTATTTAATGACTTCCTGACCCCTTAGAAATCTATATAGTTAAAAAATGTGCTCTCAAGATCATATTACTTGAAATGAAAATTGTTAAATTTTAAAAAAGCTTATATCTAAAATCCATCTCACTGAACAGACTATAACAAGTTAAGACCCTGAAAATATGCTGGACTCATACCCTTTCATAGAGTTTTGAATTAGCTTTTTGACTCAGGGCTTCTTGTTTGCTTTTGAAAATATGCCGTGTTTTCAGGGTGATTTCAGCAGAGTCTTTGGAGGCGTCTGCTGGACCTCATCCCCGCCACAACACTGACGTTTGCAGTTGGGTCTGTGACGTCATCCCAGCGCCCTGCGTGCTTTTACTATGGTGAGCCAATACTAGTCTTAATCGTAAATTGAGATCACAACACTGGTTTCAGTGGATTCTAGGGCTTGAGACCCTTCCTGGCAGCAGAGAGGGGCAGGTGGTCAGGACTGTCAGCTGTGCCTGTTGTTGAGGCGGAAGTGGTTGAGCGCTGCTGTCCAAAAGTGACAGTGCCTCAGTGTCAGAAAGTGAAGAAATTGATAACGTGTTCCGGCTGGAACAGAAATGGTGCACGTTATAGAAGAGGGCCGATGACGGTGGGCACCTCGGAAGAGCTGGCCACGGCTGCAGGAGCCCCCGGGGGCAGGAAGGGCCGAGCGGAGCTGTTTGGGGGGCACGGCTGGGAAAGAATGATGTTGTTTCCCATTTTCCAAAAGGAAAATAAAGAAGAGAAAAAGGAGACGTTACTCTGCACCAGGCCACTGAAATCTTTGAACTCTGTGCTCAGAACTTGCCCCTGGCAAGGATTTCCAATTTCCTTCAGTTTCTTTTATGTGAAATGCAGCTGAGGATTTGCCAGACAAAAAAAAATTGAATACCTCTTTTGGAGTAGTGCAGAAAATGCATTTTATATTTCCCTTGGTAAAATCGCTATCCCGAGGAAATCCCGAGGAAATTGCTAAAGAGAAAATGTGGGTCACAAAGAAAAAAAATAATCCCTGCATTTCACCTGTGTGCTACATTTGCTCTGGTAAAGAATTGACTCGGATTGGAAGAGATCAATCGAAATGACACATTTGCAAAGAAGCAGAAACCAGATTTAGCTGTTAACCTGCCAATAAAAGAGTTCACAAGCTCCTCCTCTCCCCCCACCGAAAATGATTGCTTAGCGCTTTTGTGGTGTTTGTGTATTTTTTGGTAAAGTGGTGTTTGGTGAATTTGCAAGAAAGATGACAAAAATGACTCCTTGTTAAACCCAAGTTGTGTTCCTCACGTTTTCTCTGTTCCATAACTGAGTCTTTTATTTGCTATTTAGGTGCAACCACAAATGTCATAAACAGATTTGTATCCCCCTAAAATAGGGGAATTGAGCACTGTTAAGACATTAAGTTTAAAGGTAATCTTCATATCAAGTTTAAACAACTGAGCTTCCTTAAAAATTATTGAATGATATAGCAGCAAGCGACCTTTGCGAGAGGTAAGGTCATGGTTTTGCCTTAAACTGTTAGAAATGAATACCGTATAAGAGAAGGATGATTATTAATTGTACTTTGGAATGGAGGTACTGTTTTGTGCCTTTGGGATTTATGCTTCTTTACAAATTTTGCAAGTGTGAACAAATCAACAAACAAGTGCCAGCGAGGATGTGGAGAAAAGGGAACCCTAGTGCACTGTTGGTGGGAATGCAGCCTGGTGCAGCCACTGTGGAAAACAGTTTGGAATTTCCTCAAAAAGCCAAAAAGTGGAACTGCCTTTTGACCCAGCAATTCCACTGCTGGGGTTATACCCTAAGAATCCTGAAATACCAATTCAAAAGAACCTATGCACCCCAATGTTCACAGCAGCACAATTTACAATAGCCAAGAATTGGAAGCAGCCTAAGTGCCCAACAGTAAATGAGTGGACCAAAAAACTGTGGCATAGTGACACCATGGAATACTACACAGCAGAGAGGAAGAAAGAGCTACTGCCCTTCGTGACAACGTGGATGGAACTGGAGAGCATTATGCTCAGTGAAATAAGCCAGATGGTGAAAGACAGATGCTGTATGATCTCACCTATAAGCAGACCCTAATCAACAAAATAAACAAGCAAGCAAAACATAACCAGCAACATTGAAATAAAAAACGAACTGACAGTAACCAGAGGGGAGGAGAGAGGGGGATAACAGGGGAAAGGGAAGGGTAGGGTCATCAAGGATCATGCATAAAGGACCCATGGACAAAGCCAAATGCGGGAAGGATTGAGGGTAGGAGGTGGGGAGGTGTGGGGCTGGGGAAAATGGTAGCGAGAAAATGTTGACAAAAACATAAATAGATGTGGGAAGACTAAGAATAGTACAGGAAATTGAGAAGTCAAAGAACTGATATGTACAACCCATAAAATGAACTAAGAGGTGCGGGGATGATGGGATGGGTGCAGGGTGGAAGGAATAAAGGGGAGGAAAAAAATGAGACAACTGTCATAGCATAATCAGTACCGTATACCAAAAAAAATATTTTTTGCAAGTGTGTAGCAGCAGCGCAGCCTGACAGAGCAGTTCTCAAACTTTACTTTCCTCGAGCGTATCGCCTATTTGGGGCGTGTTAAAACACAGATTGCTGCCACTCCTCCCCCGCCTCAAGTTCCAGACTTGCTAAGCCTGGAGCAGGGCCTAGAACCTGCATTTCGAACACTTTCCCAAGAGGCACTGTAGTTGTTAACCCTGGGAGCACACAGAGAGAACCGCCGGTCTGGCGGATCATGGCCACTGGGTGAAACTCGTGGCGAATTTCCCAACTCAGATTTACAATTTGTACATCAAAATAAAGGTTCTGAATTTGAAATCCCAAGGCCCGGGAAGAAAACATAGCCAGAGAAGGCAGTCATTTAAAATGAGAACTTTCTGGGTATTGAGTCAAAAAATTTGCTTTTGAAAATCAAAAGGAGTTTTGAAACCTGCAATCACATGCATCAATTCTCGATTACTTCAAAAAGCGCTGTGAACGTGCAATGATCTGCAGCTGTCCCTCGGAGTCCGCAGTGGGTTGGTTCCAGGACTCACCCAAGGAGTCCCTAAATCTGTGGATGTTCAAGGCTCTTACATGCAATGGCACAGCATTTGCATGTAACCTACGCACATCCTCCCACTCACGTTAAATTATCTCTAGATTACTTATAATACCTAATGCAATGTAAATTCTAAGTAAATAGTTATCATACGATATAGTTTAGGGGATGATGACAAGAAAAAAAAGCCTGTTGAAAGACACGATGGTGAGACTGACTCCATAATATTTGTCAGCAACAATGTAACACCTTTTTCTCAAATGTTTTTGACTGGCTATTGGTTGAATCTGCAGGTGCAGAACAGCAGATACGGAGGGACAACTGTACCCTCTTCCATCTAGATTACTCAGTAGATACAGAAATTATAATTACAGGATGATGGCAGGAAATTCAGCAAGATAGGAAGCTTCTAATTTCTGAAAATGCTAATGCATATAACAAAACAGTTCTCATATATTCAATATACACAGGATCTCAGTTATATGGGGGAGAGTATAAACACTGATTGCATATCACACCTGACTGTCAGGAACTGTTGCTTGAATTAATAGCATTGTTAATCTCATAAACATCGTGAAGAAATTGTAAATCAGAGATCGTGAAAAATCCAGTGAAGACCAGCTTTAAATGCAGTGAAATAGCTGATCATCAATTTTGTGAATGGGATCAAGGCGTATCCTTTAGTCACAAATGAGACAAATAGAATCAAAGTAAAACATGTAACTGTTGTAGTCCCAGGTATTACCATGTGTGATAGTTTGTTTTTGCTTTTGTTTTCATATTCCCCTGTTAAAATATGCATATCTTATGGAGAAGAAATAAAATAACTGACCTTTTGTCACACATTGGTGTGTAAAATAATATCAAATTAGCTAATTTTTCTAGAGAAGGGAACACTTAAGAATCTGAGGTTATTGTTCTACTACGAAAAGTGAAAACAACCTTAACACACAAGACAGAGCTCAGGACTTTCTAGAAACCCTTAGTGACTGTTCTGAATCAGAATGACTTCCCAGTGAGTTCAGTGAGCCCCAGGGAAAGAAGTGCCTGTGGGAACTCGTTATGTATTCATTAGCTCAGAAACAAACAAGCAACCAGCTTGCAAGGAGGATGTGGGGACTGTCTCCCAGTCAGTGCTGTCCTAGGAGTCACAGCTCCCTGCCTCCTCCAGGCCCCCAGGGGTAAGTGTCACTGCTGTGCATGGTCTTTGTTGGGTAAACACAGCCTGCCTGGCCCGTCAGTGGGCCAAACGGCTCATATGTCAGCTTTTACACATTCATAACGAAAAGCCCTCAACAGGGAACATAGTGGGAATGGCCAGGACCATGCAAACATGTGCTTGGGTCATCACGCCGCCGTATATTGGCTGTGTTTTAGATCAGACAGCTTCTGTACAAGAGGAATATTTTTATCCTCCATAAAAGAGGAAAAGTAATATCTCTATTGGGATTAATATATTATTAAATAAGATTACGTTTGTAAATCTAATGCACAGCCTGGTAAACTGCAGGTGACTGAAATCTTTTTAAATCTTTTAGAACATATTATTATTTTCATTCATTACATTGTCTCCTCCCCAGGCTAAAAGCCATCTCAAATACGGGAATTTTTGTGATTGTACATAGATAATGATTTTGGAATGACTATATGCCAGCCGTTCTTCCACGTGTCACTGAACGAGGCAGACTGGATTAGGGAGCTTTTGATGTGAAAGTGGAGACATTGCTATGAAGACAACATCCACACGTAAATAAATAAATACAAAAATATCAGTGATGAGCCCATGAGGGACACCATGACATGTTAGAAAGGGACAGACCTGCAGTCAGGTTGCTGGCCCCGGCCACCGCCTCCCTTGAACGCCAGCCTGTGGGGCGGGTCTGCCTGGCACTGGCAGCTGACTCACAGGTCGCAGCGCCCGCGCACCTGTTTCTCACCGCGTGGGCCTCACCACAGCGCCCCCTGGCGGCAGGGCAGTAGGCTCCCCCGAGCAAAGGTTCTGAGAGAGATTAGGAAAGAGCATGCGCGATGAAAGCCGCAGTACTTTTATGAGGTGCCTCTGAGAACAACTTTTCATCACTTCTACCATACCTGTCCATTAGAAGCAAGTCAATAAATCCGCCCTTTGTCAAGTGGAGATTTCAAAAGTGCAGTGGGCAGGGACCCCGGAGCACCATGCGAGAGGCTGCCTCCCACTGCGATCCCTGGGCGCCTGCGATGCAGCTTGTCCGAAGGGAATCTGTCCCTTGACTGTGGGATAAATCCACTCCACAGCCTTTGTTCTCGACTTCCAACGCTTCTGTCACCATTTATATACTCAGTGTCCAAACCTGAAAGCCTGGGGGGCCGTTCCTAATGTCTTCCACATTTTCATCCACGTCTAATTGGTCATCATAGGCTTTTACTTCAGAAATGTCTCCTAATTCTGGCTTCTCATCTTCGTCTGACTTTTAATCAATTCTTGCCTTAAGCTATTGCAGTTGTCTTTACTGTGTTTCCCTTCCTCCAACCTCTACTCACTTTAATTAGAGTTATTTTTCTCGAGCTAAATAAATTCATGAATTCTGAAGCCTGAGGGCTGTCATTGTTTTCACCCCGGAAGGCTAAATCCATTATTCTCATCCTTACAATGAGGGCAGCACAAACTCTCCCACCCTGTTTTCCACCGTCTCATTCCCACAACAGTGAAATCCTTCCTCTCTCCATAGGGCGTGGCCTCTGGTCACGTGTACTGGCCCATCCCAATTTCTTCCTTTGTCCTCTTTCTTACCTGCTCCTCACCCTTACCCTTTGGACCCAAGATCAGCCAGTGTCCCCTCAGGGATGCTTTCCTAGACTCAAACTCATCAGTAGCTGCGAACTTCAGGGTCCAGTCCATTGAGTCATCGATTCCTTTAACTTGTCTTTTTCTTGCTAGACTCTCCTTTCGGGAAAAAAAAAAATCAAGAATTATTAATTTTGAATTCAAAGTACTGAGGACAATGGTGTAACAATCGGTGATAACTATTGCGTGAATAAATGTGCCCTCATTTAAGTTATCGTGTGTAGTTGCATAGTATTTTAAAAAGGAAAATATTTGATCTCTAAAAGTTCAAGGAATGGCTACGATAAAGATAAATGTTTGGTTTTAGTTCCTCTTAGGGACTTGAATTATGTGAATCTAACAGTAAGGTAACACTGTATGCTAAGCCCTGTTTCAAGCGCTTTATGATTAATTTACCCAGTCATGACAACAAATTTATTAATTAGGTACTTTCATGATTCTCACTTTACAGATAAGGAAACTAAGGCACAGAGATTTTGAGTAGTTTTCCTAAGGCCACTCTAACTCCAGAAAGTGATTTTTAAAGATGTAACCAAATTGAAATAACGTAAATTGAATAAGGCAAAAAACAAACTAACTAAAAGAGGAAAGATTAATTATGATAAATGGACAAAAACTTGACTGACAGAATCAGAGTTGATATACTTTTTGAAGAAAAAGCATCTTTAAAAATTTTTCCCATTAAATCCCATGATGTTAGAACATTGGAAGGACTTTAGCATCTTAAGAGAGTATGAGGAAGAGAAGGGTTAGCACTACCCTAAACAATGAGAAATGCCTTTCATCGAGGTATTAGGTGCTGTAAGTAAAAACTGAAGCAGTTTCCGATGTACAGCTGAATTCATGGATTCTTCACAGAACATTACAATCTGCTCTTCCGTATAGCAAGCATGGAGAGGCTATGGCATCTATGCATTAATCTGATTAAAAGACCTGCTTCTCATAAAGATGTTAATGTATGGAAATGTTTGGGAGGTCAGGTGGGACGGTATGTCAATTTTTAGACAGATAGTAAAAATCACAAAGTGCCTGGAAAATAATGTGGTCTTGTGGAAGCATGTGTAGGGGGCAGGGGGTAAATATGAATGCTCCTGTTTGGTGGTGAGTAGTTCCGTGCATTTGAGACCAGTGGTCCCATTTTAACCTAATCATGATGTAAGCTCTCTCTGTCAGCCAAGAGCTCATTGTTACTCTTCTTCCTTACGAGGATTAGGATGATTACAGTCAACTCCTGTGTTCAGTGTGAAACACGTAAAGTTAGTCTTTTATAAGTTAACCTTCCTTTACATAGAAGAACATTTATAACAGCACCTCCAAGAGCTTTACAAATTAGGTGGAATAATCGAGTCGTCACCCCATGGGGTGGCCGCCCCCAACTCATTGGCTGGGTGACAGATGGCGAATCGCTTAACCCCATGACCTAACTTTCCCTGTCTGCAGGGTTGCGGGAGTGCACTAGAGTTCCCTGTCCGTGCTACTTCGAATTTCAGACAAGCCCTTCAAAGCCGATATTTGCAATAGTAATGTAAGAACATTATAAAATTCTTGTCATCCTACTGGAATTAGAATGTCTTTAATATTCATACATTTTATTTTTTATAAAACCTACTTAATTTTTTAATAAAGTACGTTCATCTGTCATTTGATGGTCTTTATAAAATAAACTCACCTGAGCATCAATGTTCTGTTAGCTAGTAGATAGAGCCCCCATATACGTTGATGATGTTAAAATGGACTCTCCAGTCAAAACACATAGAGGAAAATAAGATCTTTTGTATTTTACTCATTTATTCTCTCTCTCCAAGGCACATGCACACACTTCATAACTGAAGCAAATTATCATAAATAAAGAAATGGTCAAGTGACGGCGAAACACCCTACATGCTGTATATCTAAAGGGCTAGTGTAAAGGTTCCTTCCAGCCTAGTGCTGGCACCTCTGCTGGCTTTGTTTTCACTCTACAGAAACAAACAATGTATCTTTTCTGTAATTAATAGCTGACTTAATCATGTTGCACATTCTCCAAACCATAGCATTTGTTGTTCTTGCCTTTGAACTGGAGACTTCCTTAAGCAGTAGCTAACAAGATTAGACTACTTAGCTCATGCCTTCATAAATTTTCATTTTATAACACACAATTGAGATAATTTTGCTTTTCAGTGGTTTCCAATTTGGAGAATATGGATCTTTCTACCATGGGTAAGTAAATGTCCAGTGGCATTGACTTTGGTAGTAACAGAGAAGCGAAGTATATATTGAGTTCAGGCCTTTTTGAATAAAAAAATACTCATAAAGGCAATAACCAAGGCAAAGTATTACAAGTATCATATTTATGAAACTTGCAGCATTCTAATTATTGTAAAAATTGATAACAGCCTTATTGCAAACATCCCTCTAGTTCTGTCTCAGGAAATAAGTCTTATTCGTGTGTTAGTCTCTTTATCTTGCTGGTGAATTTGTTGACAGATTGTAATTGGGTCACTGTATTGAAATGCCCCATGTAAGCTCTGAATTCCCTGTGCCGGTTGGCATGACAACCATAGTGGTCGATTAAACATGCTCAGAAATGGAGGAACTGTGCTTCTCAGAAGATGTTAACTAGATGGGGAATAGACAACTGGCTACAGAATAGCAAAATGGATGGAAATCTCTAAGAGTTGCCTTGAATTTGCTATTTCATATTAATTTATGTATTATTAAGATAAACATGATAAGTACAAAGATTTACTTGGATGATTACCAACTATGTTTTTTATTTTGTGTGGATTTTAATAAAAAGGATGTTGAAATAGCCTTAAAGTATTAAGTACTCTTTTAGAGAAAATGCTAACACTACTTGGAGCAAGTATAACTGCTATAAATGGTAATTTCCATTTAGCTCTTCCCCCCTTAAACCATTCTGTGAAGTGCCTGGCAGATGACATATGCAGATGGCACAGGCTGGCGTGTTGGCACCCAGGCAGTGCCTGTGCCGGCCGGTGACTCCACAGCCAACTTTAGGGACCAGGAAGATGACGGAAGGACAAATCTTTAGCAGCAGACGGTGCGGCGGAGGGCTGATGGTGCGGCTCCCTGATCTCTGTCCTCTTCTTTGGTAGTTCGGCTCCGTTCCTTTGGCTCGTACATAACTAGTAACATAAGACAAAATGTTCAGGTAGGAAATGAAAACAAGTTTTTCATAATCCTAGGACATTTCATATTTGTTGCCATTCATTCTTTGTTTTGTTTTGCTTTTATTTTTGATTAATACAGGCATTTGTGGTAGGAGGACAAGAAATAGACTCTCTAACAAGTTGTTTAAATTAGCTTCTTTTCTCTGGCTTGTAAAATAATAAAGACAAGATAAAATGGGCGGAACAGAGTCATGGTTATGGCAGTTCAGCTGAGGTGCCCAGACGGCCGCTGGGTGAGGTAAAGGAAGGCAGCGTATTTTAATTTTTCTATTAGGGCGCCTGTGTAAAAGGTCAAACGTGGGTGCTTCGATCAGTCATTGGACAGAATATGAATAGCAACTATTAAAACATTGTTTTAAATAAGCCAAGGTCATTCCAAAACTCTATTGTTGCTCAGATAAATGTTAAAACTCAACATACCTCATACCATTTTTGAGAGAAAGAGGTCTTCTGGAGAATGAGGAGCTCATCTTCTTTCTCTAAAAGGGGATTAACTTCTCCAGAAGGGGTCAAGGAGCTAATTAGCGATAGAACTGGGCCTAAAACCTGCGGCCTCCTTCGAACGCAGGCCCCGCACAGCAGCGCGGTGCCTCCCCGCCCACTTCGTCCACACAGGGCCAGGCGCCAGAACTCCGTGTCCGCGGGGTGTCCCGTTAGTGCGACGCAAACCAGCGCGTTGGTACAATGAGCTTTACTTTGGTGTTCCTCAGTTTCTTCCGTTGTCTCAGTTTCTTGCCTGGAGTGATGGGCTCTAATTTATTATTTATTGTATTAGTTTTTGTTTATTTTTAATTTTGAGGTAGCCATTTAATATTTTCATTATATTTAAATGTCTGATATTTTCATCAAGACTTGAAGGGTGGACAGGGTTAAATATTTACCCATTATTGATTGGTATTTAAAAATCAACTCTGAAAAGCAAAATCGCTTTTTGAAATTGCCCTGTAACATTTTAGATGCACACTTCCGTAAATTTTTTATTTCCTGCTATGCAATGATTAACAATGAAATAATCTAGCTTCAGTTTGTTTTAGAACTGGCTTTTTCATTAAATTTTCTAGGTTTGAGAACAACAGTATGGTCTTACATTTTCCTCATGATGCTTTGATTAAAGCTTTTCAAGTATTGGACGCAAAGATGTTATGTTTCTTAAGAGTCAGTGATCTGTATGTTTCCATCTTATATTTCTGTTATTGCTGTCCATGAACATGAACTGAATATATCTTGCCATTTTAAAGATATTTCTGTGAGGAAAAAAAATGCCTGTTTTTCTTGACTTTGGGATTGAAAATGCATGGCCTCTTGCCTTTTCTGTTTGTTTGTTTGTTTGTTTGTTTGTGTCTTTGTGACTCATCAGTTGAAAATCTTTGTTTGCATTCTCCTTTGTTTCCTCTTTGCAGGTCTGTCCTGGCCCTTTCTCATCTCCCTTTCCCTTTAAAGCCTCTCCTCTATCCTTTCTTCCCTATTCAGATCGGCCCTCCCCTGTTGCAGTTGCTTTGACTAGATTAACACCCGTTAATGAATATCCACAAAGGAGCAAGAAGAGTGGGTGGAGGGGAGGAGGGGGCCGAGAGACTGAACTAGGAAAGTAAGAGCTAACACCAACCTGAGAAGAGTGTGGGTTGGAAAAGTGGGGGAAAGGGTAGAACAATGGACAGCAATGCTATTTTGCAAGTTAAAACTTCAGAATGTGCATTTATTCCTTTTTTATATCATTAGTAATTATTTTACTTATTCTCTGGGTTTTTTCAGGCTCCATTGTATGCTCAGTGGAATCTGACAAATAACAGAAAAGCATAAAAGAAAAACGATAGCAATTGCCTGTATATTTATCATGTAAAGATAACCACTATTACCCTTCTTGGTGTATGCCCTTTTATTTCTACTTTTATTTTCAATTACAGTTGGCATTCAGTATTATTTGACATTAGTTTCAGGTGTACAGTGTAGTGGTTAGACACATCTATAGAATTTATAAAGCGGTCCCCCGACAAGCCCAGCACCCACCCGGCTGCGCACGCCGTCCTCACAATACCCTTGACGATGTTCCTTACGCTATACTTTACACACTCGTGACTATTTTGTGACAACATATATTTATGATTTTTTTCGCTTTATTGGATTGATTGATTCATTCCTTCATTAAACACGTAACAAACATGTAAGGACCGCCTACTTTGTGCCAGCTCTAATTAAATTGCTTGGGATACAACAGATAAAAATGCACAAACAAAAATACAAAGCCCTAGCTTTCCTGAGCATATATCCCAGTGAATAAAAACTTTATATCATTTATGAATATCCTTCTTTCAGAAATGAGGGGAAGAAGAAAAGATTTTCCGCAGAAAATTATGTCTCGCATAGATTAAGTTTGCCTGCCGGCTGAAGAGTGCTGGCCAGTGAGCAATTTCATGGCTAGGTTCAGAACTTGGGAGAAAGCCCTGCATTGGAATTCTGGGCTTGTAAGTTACCAGCGTGATATTGATTATTGACGTAAAGGTGTTTGCACAATTAGAAGGGACCCCCAAATAGAGAGAATTAAAGAAACCATTGTAGAAAGAAGCTGAAAATAGCAAAGAGAAAGTTAAGTTGTGAGAAAGAACGAGTCGTGTCCTTGCAGCAAGACAGGGCACAAAGGAAAAAGTGGCCAAACAGTATCACATGCTCCTGAAAGGCCAGTAAGATAATGTGGTCAAGGCCATCTTTGGTGAGGGCAGGGAAAGATGTGAATGGATCTCTCTGCTCTACTTCCCTGTAACCCACGCCTATTCAATATATTACTAAAGCTTTAAGATGCACTGTTTTACGAGCAGGTAGGCCACATCTATGAGGGGGATGTTATTTTTTTATATATATAGCTGGTCTTTGGCATGGTAAGGATTAGGGTGTGCCTGTATTTCAAGGGCAAAGACTTGGAATAGTGGGAAAATTATTTCAATAGGAAATGAAAGGAAAAAACCCTCAAATTACAGGCTGCTGGGAGACTGATGGCAGAGGCCAGTTTGGGGACACACTGAAGTCCACAGAGTGGCAGGAAGGGTCAGCGAACACTTTCAAAGACCACCACAGATTTTCTTCCATCCCCATTTAGATAATAAAGTGACTTGCTTCTTGAATCTAAAGGGAGGTTTGTTTCAATCTCGTTTTTTGTGTTTGGGCTTATGTTTCCTGTGGGAGGAATCACAGTGGGGGTGGAACGAGCATGGAGGTTCGTGCAGGATGCACTGGACGATGAGACTACAGGTCGGTGGGGAGACAGGGGTGGGACCAAGATAAAGGCTGTGCTCTGGGAGGATTCAACTGATTCCAGAGAACAGGGCGAGGAAAAAGTGGTGGCACATGTTGTCTCTCGGCCGAGAGAAATACCTAGCACTTTTATCTGTTAAATAGTTATCTTAACAATAGCAGTTTGACACGTCTGGCAGATGTCACTGTGTTTTCTGTTGAAAATTGAGAATATCTGCAGCGTGCGGTGGGCTCGCGGGGCACCGTGAGATGCCTCGGTCATGGCTAACGCCATGCTCTCTCCTGTCTCTCGCTCTTTTTGTATCAGAACACATATTGATGTCTGTCGCGATTGCTAGTGTAATTTTCTGTCCTTGCTCGACTGAGCCTGCAAAGTACACGAAGAGAAGACCCCATCTGCCTCGTTCATGGCTGTGTCCCCTGCACCCCCCGCACAGTGACTGGCTTGTGACAGGTGTTCAATAACTAGCTGTTGAATTAATCCAGATTATGAGTGGGTTAATCCGGGGAGTCTTTATAAGCAACGCTAATTTATAAACAATGCTGATTTATCTGCTTGCATTTTTCAAACTCTAATTTCTGGCATATTCTTTCAGTGGAGACATTTCAATGGCCTGTGTGACATTTGTTGATAATATATGAGTAGAATGAATGCAAGTGCTGAAAAAATGCTTCTTTAGTTGTGCATAGAGAAGGTGACTGGGGTGAGTAGTCAGTGTGGACACACTTTTAAGGGAGCTGTGGTAGACATGAGAATAATGACGATCGTTAAAATTCACACAGTGCACTTAGCTCATTTTATTCTCCAAACAGCTGTAGGAAGTATGATGCAGAACAAACTACCCCCAGGGTTAGTGGATTGAGACGACATTGATTTTCCGTCTTTCATGGTTACGTGGGTTTTATTATTCATTCTTCTGCTCCATGTGGCTGCAAGTCACAGGAACATCTGTGGTCAGATGGGGACTTGACTGGGCTGCAATGACCAGGAGGGCTTGGTTGATGCTGGCGGTTGACTGTGAGCTCAGCTGAGACTCTGAGGCACGTTAAGTATGGCCTCTGCATGGGACCAAGGACATCTCCGCATGGCAGCTGGATTCAGAGAGGGACCCTTTCGAGGACAGGCTCCCTCAGAGACCTAGGCAGTTGTCACAAGGATCTTCATGATGTAGCCCCAGGAATCCGAGAACTTCCTACCACCCTGTACCTGTGAAGGCAAGTCACTGAAGCTCACCCAGGCTCCGGGGGAGGGGACGCGCCCACTCCCGCACGAGAGGAGCACAAAAGGGGCGGCAGTGACTCGACCAGCCATCGCTGATTGCTTGCGTAGCCACTATTATCTTTCTTATTTTAGAAATGAGAAGACGGGTTCGTGGAGAAGGTGGCAACTTGGTTTTGTGGAGGATAAAAAATATGAATACTTCCCCTCCCACCTCCTAATCTCTTCTGGCTGGGCCAGCGACCAAATTAACAGAGACAGATGAACAGGAGAAAATCAGAGTTTAATCTATGCACATGGGGAATTCACCTAGACATGATAAACCCACGAAAATCCCAGAAACTGTGAGGAACCATTTGGTATATAAGACATTTTGGACAAGGGAGAAAAGGGAGGGAATGGGTTCCTAGATTTCAGAGGTGAGAATGGGTGACTTACAGGCGGCTGAGGAAGGTCAGACACGCAGGGCAGGAAACCCCTTGCTAGGTGACTCAGAAACAATGGGACACCGGGAGTCTCTAGCCAACAGGCAGCTGCCCGAAGCCAACTTACTTATGTGCTTTATTCAAACGGGGCTCAGGCAGTATCCTGCAGTCTCCTTCCTGAAGCGGGTTTCTCCGGCTGAATCCCTTGGGCAGAAAAGGAGGGAGGGTCAAAGGTGCTGAGCCCTTTGTTTCTTAATAAACAGCTAAAAATCAGTATCCCCAAATGCAGCTTTAGGGCGGCAGAATTTCGGGCCTCGCAGTTTCACAGCGGTCGGTGCAGCGGCCCGGACCGACACTCAGGGACTCTGCTCCCAGAGCCCGCCACGCCCGCCACGGCCTCTCCTGCCTGCCCTCTGGGGGTGCTGTTCACTGCGGCGGCAGCAAGGGCCGCTGCCCCCCTGCGACGCTTTGGTTTGGCACAGTTTACTGGAGTTCATGTGTGTTATTTTAATTATTCATGGCATTAAGTTTTTTCTTCAGTGGTTTAATTTTGAGAGAATTTTAATTTCACTGAAGCATTGCAACGATAGTACAGAAAGTTACAGTGTAACTTCGCTGAGATTCCCCTAATGCTTACCTAACCATGGGACATTTATCAAAACATAGACGTTAGCCTTGGCTGGGGTGGCTCAGTGGATTAAGTGCCAGCCCGTGAACCAACGGGTTGCTGGTTCGATTCCCAGTCAGGGCACAGACCTGGATTGCAGGCCAGGTCCCCAGTAGGGGGCGCATGAGAGGCAACCACACACTGATGTTTCTCTCCCTGTCTTCCTCAATCCCTTCCCCTCTCTAAAGATAAATAAATAAATAGGTCCTTTCCTTTAAAAAAAAAAAAGGTGTTAACACTGATACAATATTAACTACAGACCAATTACAGACTTTCTTGGATTGCAGAATGTTATTTACAAATATCATTTAATGCTCTAGAATCCAATCCAAGAAACTAAGTTACCTGTAGTCGTAACTCCTTAGATTCCTCCAGTGTGTGACAGTTCCTTCATTTTTTGTTTGTTTTTGTTTGTTTTTTTGTTTGTTTGTTTTACCTGACCTTGACACTTTTGACCAGTACTGGTCAAGTATTTGGAAGAATTTCCCTCATTTTATGTTGCCTGATGTTTCCTCCTGATTGGCCTGGGTTGTGCGTTTTGAGAGGCAGGCCACCAGAGAGGGAACATCAGCGTTGGCCAGTGGGTCCAGGTGCTGACTTCAGGGTCCTTCACTGTGATGTGGCTGTTTTTTTCTCTCCATACTAGTTTTCTTAGAAGTGAGTCATCAGCTCCACCCTATGTTTGAAGAGCTCCACTTAAGGGCCAGCTCCTGGGGGAAGTGATGTCAAAAAATTTGTGGACACAGTAAAGCCACCCCCCAGCATTAGTATTCCAGAGGGCTTTTTTGAGTCTGTGCAGATATGATGTCACTCGTAGAATGAATTGGAACCTCTCTAGATTAATCCTGATTGTTCGCCTCAGATTTGAACGTGTTGTATGTTTCTCTGTTTTCATCAGAAATTTAAAATATCTTTGACTTCAATATTCCATAAATTAAGTTCTTTAAGAAATTCAGCACTTCTTCAAGAAGAACATGTGGGCCGGAGTAAAATTTTGTGAACTATACATTTTAAATATATATTTTAACTGGTAAATACTGGGAATTAGGAGGGTCGACAGGGTTGAAGTGAAGAACAGAAATCTTAAAATTTGTTAACTGGTCTTCAGCATCTGCTTCTAGAGCTGCGTGGAACACATTGTCCCAATTGGCTCGTGACTCTAGCTGACACCCTGGGGAGCCAGGAACGCCAAAGGGCTTTGCTGAAATGGGGCCTGAGGGCGGTGCACCCTCATGCTACTCCACGTCAGAGCCTCCCCTGGGCCGGGAACCCCAGGAGCGAGGTCCAGCACCCAAGGCTCTGCTGGGAAGGGTGCCATGCTCCCAAGACAGCCAACATAGGTCTCTGTAGAGAGACGGGGAGCTGTCCAGGGTCCGTCCCAAAACCAAAGCCAAAGAGGAACCCCTCTCCAATGTGTGTGAGCATTTTAAAATGTTTTTATAGCTTAGGGAGTATTCACAGAGAGTTGACCCTCAGGCGGCCTACAGTGATTACACCAAGCTTGGTGAGGCGGAACCAGAAACACCACGAGAACAGCCGCACTCACAGGGGCAAAGAGCCAAAGGCAATGAGGCCAAGTACAGGAACACGAAACCACTGCTCGCAGTCATGAGTGTTAGTGAGGACAGCCTTTACCGCAGTTACTGATGGTTAAATAACAAGTTTTTAAACAATTAGTGAATTCTATTCCAATCGTATAACAACATTTGTGTTATATGCAGAATTGTGTAGTAATTTATATTTTATTACTATATAATAATTCTATTATTAAATATTTATATAATTATATGATGTCCTGTTATATATAATAATGTTATATTTTATATGTAAAGGACATATTAATGAGAAATAATTATTAGGTAATTATAGTCAATGACATCATATTAAGTGGAAAAAAATTGGAGAATCTTTATAAGGAAATCTCTATGGTGTTCAGTTTCTTTCTACTCTATCTTCATTTTAAATATTTAGCTGGAGGAGTGCAATCGAACTGGACTACTGGATAAATGTCAGTGACAGATAGCAAATGAATTTTAAATGCTACCCCAAGACCCTTATGATCAGTGTAATATTTACAGCCTAGACTAAATGCTTCACATTACTTTGGGATTATTTTTCCCCTGGGAAACTGACCCCATAAGAGAGGGGAGCTGCGGGGGGCTGCCCTGCCCGCCCTGTAGGGACGCTCAGGCATCTCCGAGTGAGGCTTAGAGCAGGGCGGGAGCTGGGGGCCAGGGGGTGGGGGCTGGGAAAGTTAAGCAGGTGAGTTGCAGATCTCTGCTCCTTCATGTCATGAGCTAAATGGGAAGCGAATAAGCAAGCGTTCAAAGGAAGTAGTTTACACGTTTGCTGCTCCATGAGCACTGAGTGGATTAAAGACATTCTTTAATGTGTCGACCTGTCCTTTTTGAGGCAGTTGTAGTTCTGTGGAAAGTCTATAAAGCAAAGATAATTGCTGTGGTATAATAGAAAGAACTTAAAAAAATGTCCCATTAGTTATTCTTCACCATTTCCCTACATCGGAATGAGATCTGTATTTTCTCTAAGAAAATTGAAAGCTCCTCTACTCATCATCATCTGTAGATAGTGTATTGATATAACGTTGAATTCTAATAACATTGAATAGAAGGCTTAAGATCTGTTAAAAAGCAAAATTCAACTGAGTAAAATTTAAAGACCTTTATTCAAGGGTTCATGAATTGGGCAGTGTGTAGCAGATAGAAAGGAGCCCTGACAAACTGCAAAATGAAAGACTTTTCTAGGCGGAAGGGGGCGGGCAAAGAAGTTTCTAGCAAGGAGTGGATTGTTTCATGCAAGGCCACTTTCTGTGCGGATGGAAGGGGTCTGCTGGGTAGATGACCTCACAATGCTGACCAGGTGATTCCAGAATGACTGGGTCCTGGTGATGTTCCTGGGAGAGGCTGGAACTGCAGCCAGGTTAAGTGGTAAGTCTTGGTTTCCTGATGTGGGGCTTAGCACAAGTGACTCCATTTTGAGCCTATTGTCTCTTTTTTAACGGGTTACATAATAGTTAACATACTCATTTATGTGAATGTAATATACCATTAGAAAATTAATTATATTTAAGATTAGTAGTGTTCTGATATTTTCTAATTAAACATTGCCTTTGTTACAAATTATAAAATATGAAGTTAACCCTGTAACTTATGAGACATATATAACACACTCACAGAGTTGCATAGAGAAAATGTATATTATATTTTTTGTGCTAGTTTAATAAAGAAGAGAATGTTCCCTCTCCCATAATTGCATGCTATATAGAGAAATAACTTCATGTGTAGGGTAAATCAATGAAAAAAAATAGATTCTCTGTGTAATTTTTTGAGTGCGTATATGATATGGACTAAGCTATGTAATTTTATTTATTAAATATTCAGTACTAGGCAGCATTGAGCCCGTCCGCAAAGACTGAAACACTGAGTGCTATTATTCATAAAGACAATTAAATGAAATAAAAGCTATTCATCATCTCTAGCTAATATAGTAGGCCAATTATTGAATCTAGTCCCACTAAGCTAAGCTAATAATTGCCAGAACTGGAATTAAAACCCGATCTTACTTATCTCTAAAGACTCTGTTTCCATAACAACGCTTGCCTGTCTCCTTGCGTTTACGTCTCCTCCCTGCTACGCTGTTTGCCCGCCCACGTCTCCACAGCTGTTGGCAAAGCCCAGGCTTAAATGGCGCATTTATAAAGGCTGTTATTAAATGTACATGTAGCCTTTGCTTCTCTCTTTTCAGAGCGCTTGCTCTCCGCAATCTGAGCCGGTCGCCAGGCCTCGGCAGCGTGGTCTGCAGACTTTTACTGCATCGGACTCATCGGTCCAAAGCGCAGATCCTTAGCTTTGCTCCCCCAGCCTCCACTTGTTCCTCATCCCTAGTCCTTTGTTTATATTGAAATACATTAGAGGTTTAAGGAACCAAGGCAGCAGACGGATACATCGTATGTAAATGCAAAATTGCACGGTAACCTTCAGCAGGGAAAAGGAAATTTAGTTAAGCAATTAAATAAACAAATCTAAAGATTATTTTGGTGGGGATTCTTGCTCCGCCTGTTCCTGAAATGGATTTCCCCGGGCAGCTTCTTGTCACGGCAGAGCCCTGTCATGCTGCCAAGATCAGTGCCTGAATATATCAGGGACTGAATAAGTTAAATGATGCTCAGAGACCCTAATACACCTGACTTTTTTGGGCAGCAGCTCAAGTTTTGACATCATGAATCAGCACAGTCTGCTCTTTCAGAATCTGAGTTTTTCTCGCTCCTTCCAGATGGCCCCCCTCATACTGAGATTGGCTGGGTCTTTGTTTGGAAGCCAAGAGGCAAGATACGTTTGCTGCTACTGTGAGTGACATGAAAAAGGCACATGAACCTAATTCTCCATAGAATTTACGTATAAATTGACTTAACGCAGGGGATATGTCAGTTCAAAATAGGACACTTTCAGGACGGACACTGAGCATAATGCTTAGTATAATATTAAATTGAAAATTTTATCTAAGAAAGAGGTATTTAGGTTCATCCCATAGATTTCCTTTTGAAAAAACATTTTTTCATCTGTGTTATCTCATTTATTTTTTGTTTAAAAAAAATCTTTTTCAGCTTCCTGCGATTTTCATGGTAATTATCACACCACAAATTAATAGAGATGTCGGGTATATTGCATGCTTGGCTTTTTATAATCTGCTTTCTTTCAACGTAGTGTCAATCGTCCAGTGTCTTTTGACAGTCTCACTTTTTCTTCGAGCTCTCCCCTCTGGTATCCAGCCCACTGTCAGCCTGTACAGAATAAAATGTAACTCTGTGCGCTTTCATCTGAGGGCCAACCGGCAGGTTTACGCCTTAGGGTTTCACAGCATGTCGATCCAAGGTGGTTAAAGAAATGAAAAAGTAGCTTTGTTTGTATAAACTTTTAATTGGCTTTTCTGAAGATGATAGTAGGTTATGTTTTGGAATGTATTTCACACATGGCTTGCTTTATAATACTTTGTATACTTTTTTATATTATCAGACATTTTCTTGGTTTCTCTTTTTTAATTGTTTAGAAATTCAGTAGAGAGTCCCGTACACGTTCTTAGACGGACACGTGAACAAGGCGTTTGGGAAGGGAGCAGTCCTGGTTTCCTCCGCTGTGTCCAATTTTTTCCACTTGATTTTGAAATACACAACATTTGATAGCAGGCGGGAGAGAATTACAAATTACTAACAGACAATAGAAATGGAAAAATCTAAAGATTTTAGTAAAATCCTGAAAGTGTATGCTGACAGAAAAGTCCCCACCCCCTTTTGGGGGTGTCACTTTGGAGAAATGCCATATAGACGTGTTCATTGTTTTTTATCGATTCTTAAGTAGGAACCTTAGAAATAGATAAAACACTGTCTCTTCTCATTTGTGTCCTTTGGTGGCTACAAAATACCTGCAGTGCTCCTGATTGAGTCGAGATGCTTCAACTTTTTAACATTTTGTGAAGTTAACTTTGTTTAACATGACTGCATATTTAGGTGATACCACTTTTCTATGGCTTTCCAGAGTCCCAGACCAACTAACCGTAAATACTTGTAACGTTTCGGCCAAACGCTAAAACTGATGTGGGTGTGAGCCGCCTCTACCATGGCAGATTTTACACGTGCACCTGGACAGAAGAGAAAAATGCTGGCACTGCACAACTCTGCTCCCTTGTGTCTTGGTTTTATTTTCCACCCACGAGAAACGTGGTTTGGCCGCAGTTTGGTGATCTTTCAGTAAACTGAAAAACAAAAACAATTTGATGGAGTTCTCCATTCAAACAATGAATAAATAAACAAAATTCAACCTATTATCAAGTGTTTGAGAATGTATTTTTTATATATCAGTTTTATAAATTCAGAGATAGAAAATAACTGTGTTTTACATGTCTTGTTTTTAGTGATTTTGTCAGTTGTTAAAAATGCCCTTTCTCACACAGTCATATTTTTTTCGCTGAGCACCTGTGGCTTGGCGGTCCACTGTGGCCATCGGCATGTGGTCCTTGTTCTCTTGTTCAGGTGTTACAGGGATCGTCCTGTCACTTAGGATCCCCTGCGCTGCATGAAATATCTGCTCCCTCATGGCAGTTCTTTCTCCTGCAAAGTTTAGTGCGTGATTGTTTTCAGTTTCTTTTTGGAATTTCTGTATTGTTGGATTCTATGCCAAAATAAAAGATGACTTTTGGGTTTTTTTTGTTTGTTCGTTTGTTTTTAATTAGATGGGCTTTATTTTTTGACTGTGTTAATGTCCCCATTTTGTGAACATAATTTTCAAATACTTCAGTATTAACACCATAGGGTGGATGCGGAGGGGCATCTAATGACATAGTATTTGAAGCATTTAGATTTTATATGAATGAAGTTATTAACACTTTTAAGTAGTTCCCAGGGTGAGTTATGTTAGATACTGTGTTACTAGCTCAGTGGTTAACTGCGGGCCTTGTGGGGACTTTGGGCGCAGTAGAAAAGAGTAACAAGAGAAACTCAAATGCAGACCCCTCCCCATTGGCGTCAGCACTGATGGCACTGCGATCTCACTGAGCAGCTACCCAACGGGCAACAGCGATGAGAACAGACATCTTGATTGTCCTTCGTGGACATCAGACAAATGGGATTTTCGATTTCCCTGATGAACGTTGAGCTGTGTTGAGCAACAAAGTTGATAGACCTGGATTTCATTAATTTTATATGTGGATTAAAGAAATAACTAAGGGAATTTCATGCACTCCATTCCCATGGATTTGTGGTGAAGGATTTATTCTGAAAGATTTTTATGAAATGGTCTGTCATTTTGCTGTTGGTACTTTGCATGTTGAAGATTTTCCTTTCTGTTTTTAAAGAGTGCGGCTTTGGTCTCCACATTTTGGTGGACGGAGCTGATGCTCAGGCAGGCCTTTGTCTATAGGTGACTATTGCGTTTGCTCTAGCTATTCTGTGTTTCTATGGAAACGGTAGACTCTGAGGTTTACAGGTTTAGTCCAGCAATGCACAGTGATAGCCAATCAGTTTCTTTCCATATTCAATTCATCAACATATAATTGTGGTTTCCATTCTATACGGAATCCAAATACAATGCCACTAATTCTTCCCATAAGTCCATAGTATGCACACAGCATTTTATATCAAATTAGTGTTATTTAGTATGTTCTTTTGAAGGAAGACATGATAAATACAAAATCAATATTTACTTTGAGAGTTGTGTATTTTTATATCAGATAAAAACATTTCCTTAAACTTGAATGCCAGGATTTTATTTCTTTTTCAGTTTGCAAGCAGCCTGTGCCAGACAGACCCCCCTGTTTTCCATATTTACCATAAAGATGCAATAATAAAGTCTGGTAACAACTTCAGTGCAAGGTGTTTGTTCTGTGTAAGCCTGAGCCTATGAGAGTGGAGATGTGTTCCACTGAACCCCAAAAGGTATAAGCTGACCTTATTCCTCGGCATGACCTTACGATGGCAGTGGTTAATCAGGCTCGAGCAGAGAAAATTGATCTGGAAACCAATCAGCTGTTCCTCAGTGTGTAAGGCCACTGGGGAACCTTTGGTTATGTGAGCTAATGGAGAATGTCCGGGGAGATGTATGGGATTTCTACCAGCAGGTCGTTGAAGGAGGACTTTTTGAATAAAGATACATAAATGGAAGAGTATTGGTTAATTAATAATCATACAGGGATTTTAATATGCTGATTCACTCCCCTCCCCAGCCAAGACCAGGATGGATTGCTGACCACGGGGGTGCAGGGAAACTCATTTGCTTCAGTCCGCGGACACACCATGTTAGTTGGCCTTTCCCTGCTCCCGTTTGGCGTCCGCATACTAGATGATTCTGTTTTCTCCTGTGATGAATCTTTCCGTCTTTATCTCTCTCTTCTCTTTCAGTACATAACAAGTCGGTAGAAAGATAAAGCACGGAAACCTGTGGATGATTATAAGAGAGAAAAGGACGATAGATTCTAATCCCAAGAGAATGCGCCAAGCCAGACTAGAATCTGTTCCATGTGACTTCTCCTCCTTTTATCTTTACTTTTGTTTTTCTTGTTTCTCTGGTCCCCAGAGGAAGTAGATAGAAGCCAGTTAGGAGGGTCTGAGGCCCAAAACTCAGCACAATGAGAGGAAAGCAGGTTGGCCAGTCCAAACAGGGTGATTCGGATGGGGACATGCTCAAGTTTGTTCCTCAGCAAAAATGCTGGTGACGTTTCTGGGTAAAACGCTAGTGACCTAGGCTGCGACAGAATGCCTTGCCAGTGACATGCTCTTACAGGCAGCAGACGAGCATACTTTTCTCACATTGCTGTTCATCCTCTATACCCCCTTGGTCACTGGTCTTTCCTGACATTTCTATTCCAACCAGAGCCTCTTTCAAAACGGCTTTTGCTCAGAGTTCGCCTTTCTCTTCCTGGTTAAATAGTGGCATTTACTGAGGATCACCAGCACGGGAGCCCTGTCCGAATTGCAGTAACTGGTGATGAGTGTGCCGACCCCATAAGAAGGGTCTCGTGTCTACAGGCGCGAGAAGGTGCGTGGGAAGCGTTCACGAGGCAGCAGTCCTTTTCCTCCTCCGTGGCTGACCTGGGAAGGTCAACAGGCTTGCCCGGAGCAGAAGAAGAGTGGAAGAGGCCATTCCTGGTGGCACCCAGGGGAGCAGGGCGGAAGCAAGGGCCTGAAACCAGTCTGGGGGCCTCTCATAGCCGTAGGAATCAACTCGGGTTAACAATAATGAACAAAATCAACTTAAAATTTTAAAGCAAGGAACATAAGGCTTTCACTGAGGTTTTGAGTCGGTGGGCTTGGTTAGATGGCAAAGTAAAACCATTTAATTTATTCAGAACAGTAAGGGCAGGGTCTTGTCGTCTTGTTTGCTGTTGTACACATGAATCCTAGCCCCACCACCGGGGCATAGTAGCAGTCATAAACGTTTTGAATCAATGAATAAACAAATGGTTCACCTGTACAGTTGCAATGTAATCACAGGCACTATATTTTCTTTTTATTTGTTTGTTCTTTTTATTTGCTTTTTCCATGGTTTCATTCTGTTTTGTCTTATAAACATCAGTTATAGTGTTTATAAAAATTCATAAAACTGAAAATGAAAACATTTAAGTCACCGAAAAACCAGAGCAATGAGAGGGACAAAATCCAATTGGAGTTTGTGAATTTGTGAAAAATTACGTGTATTGGGTGCACAGTTGGGAACAAATGGGAGTACAAGAAGCAGAAGTTGGCAGACTATAGCCCTAATCAACGTGAGAAAGGTTAGAACAGATAAAATAGGTCTTAAAACACCCCCCACACACACACACCCAAAGCAAACACAAATAAATTTTTTATTTGTGAGAGTTAACTTCTAGACATATATCTATATAAAAATCTAGATACTCCCAGTAAATATTTGTTTTTGTATTTTTTTTTTTTTGGTGTTCGTTGCCACGCGCCTTATTCTTCAGACGGCAAAGAAAGCAGTTCTCAATCCTCATAAGTAAGGGACAGTCCATGGATGCAGTCACTTGGGAAAAATCAGGTTATTATGGGTGGTACCTTTTGGAGAAGCTGTGCATAGAGATTAAAAGCAATCTAGATAGGTAATCCCTGAGCACATATGGCTGTCATGGCTGAGGAACTAGAAGAAAGAGAGGCATTAAAGATGCAACAGGGTGGAAATGTGGAGTGAGGTCACGGAGGAGGCAGGGAGGATGGGGTCAGGGCAGGGAGGTCAGAGCTCAGACTTCAGAGACGGGACCCGCACTGGAGAATTCGGAAGGGGGAGGTTGTCCTCGCACAAAGATAGCACATGCAAAATCCTGCAGAAAGCTCGTTTAAAGGAATGCAGTGTTGTGAGAGAGCATAGAGTAGAAAGAAGAAAGGGTGAGCGGTGAAGCTGGACACCTAAGCAGTGCCCAGTCAGAATGGACATGAGGCCATTTTTACAGGCTTGAGAGTCCTCCTGAGGCACAGGAAACCTCCTAGGAAAGGTGTGAGTCACCTAAGTGATATGTTCACGGGAGCATTTGGAGATGTCGCTGTGGCTACAGAGAGAGGAGATAAAGAACAGCCATGAGATAAAGGCCAGACCTGTGGCCACGGGGCCATTGGGAGGACCTGGGCACCTCTTTCACAATACCCGAAAGCCAAGGTCAGAGGCAAAGGTGCTCAAACAACTGTAACAGTCGCCATGCCCTTCTCCCTAAACGCTCCAGCGGAACATCGCTTAGAAATAAAGTTCAGCCATTTGATGGGACAGCAGCCTAATGGGACTGTGCAAGAGTTTTCTTAACTTTTAATATGTAAGCTTAATAATCTCTGGACATTAATTTTGCACTGGAAGAGAAACTAAAAGTATGAAACAGAACAAAATGAAAACAGGTAGCAAGCAAGTTCAGCATTTACTATAAATGTGGTGGTCCACAGCCGAGATTTCTTTGTCCAGTGACAAATTTAAAAATAGAGTGGGAAATATATAATTTATTTGTTAGGTGGTGGACCGTAGAGTGTTGTCCTGGCCCCTCTTAAAAGCTAATGGTCTAACACTTAACCAAAACACAGCTGTGGGCTCCCCAGACATGGCAGAACCCTCGCTGGGCTGTTCGGGTCCCTGAGCGTGGCATGAGCCCTCAGGAGGCACTGGGGACACGTTTCCATTCACTTGGAACCGTGAACTCATCTTTATCCTTTAACACAGCTGGTCAGTGTGCCCCAACTGCAGACCCAGCCGGCCTTTCTGTGCCTCATCTCATTTAACTCTGGAATGTGAGGAAAATTACCCCCATTTTCTAGATGAGGCTCCGAAAGCTTATGTGATTTACCCAAATGCTGCCCACTGTTCCTTTGAACACTTTTGTGGGAAAGTCAGGATTTAAACCCAAGATTGTTTGAAAGTAGGGTACTACACACCCCCAGTTAGTAAACTACCTCTCAATTATCGTTCTATTATTTAGGAACATAATAGACGTTTCTAAATCTACCTTTCAAGTTGTACCTTACTTTCTTCTTTTGCATTAGAACAAAATGCTATTTTTACCTCCGATATTTATGTTCAGAATGATAAATCATGTTCAGATATTTAGACTCAACTTTTCTAAAAAGGGTCAAGTACCATATACTGTACAATAAAAAATTTAAAAAGCACAAACTATTTTTATTGGGTCACAAATTACATTTGTAGGCAATAGATAATTTTTGCTTTGCCCTCACAGTATCTTCTTCATCTTATTGGAGTTTTGTCACTGGGTAGAACTAAATTTTTAGTTTCTTTTCTCCTTTCTATTTGTTCAGGCAGTTCCTAAACCCCCAAGAAATGTAGTCGCCTCTTGCATGTCCCCAACAGGCTACTTCTTTCTCCTTGATTTGCAATATGTGGCTTCCAAGAGGTCTTCCGCAGTGTTTCCACTCTCTGCCGGCGGAGTAACCTGGAAGGTGCAGTGAGGCTTCCTTCCCAGAATGCTTTGTGCTCTTTCCTGTGGCACTCGCAGTCTCAAAAGAGTCTTTTTAAAACCACTTTTGATCATTTCATAAAGCTTCTTAGCTTAATTAGGTAAAACCTTTTTCTTAGAATTATACTCATCAAACTAAGCACCACCATGTTGTAATCAAAGAGTCATTCAAAATCAGATGATAATTAAAATGGAAATCCTTCCACTTCCTAGGTAAACATGAAATATGTTGTTATTAATGGACATTCTAATTTGATTGTGTTTTTACTTCGGTTTTAGGGTTTAGTATAAAAATACTTTCCATTAACTAACTGCTGTAACCTTTAAACTCCCAGAAAAATATGATCTCCTGACTCTCCTGCTTTCTCCCCATGGCAGAAACCTAACGGGCTTTGAAAATGCTAGAGCATCGGTACCACAAGTCAGGATTCAGGTGTGCGTGGCCTGGCCCTGAGGGGTCTACACCAGCCACACCAAACTGCCCACCCCGGCCATGTAGGGAACCAAACAGAAAGAAAACTTCGAGATTCCTTCAATGCTGTTACCTCAGCCACGTATTTGACGTGACGGGGTACAATGGAAATATAGTTGACTTAGTGAAAACTCTGTTATCAACAACAAAATGTGAAAATATTTCTCCTGAGATAATACATCTTCTACAACGTGCTCGTCTCCTATCACGGGCGGTGACTATGTAAAAGCTCGTTGGAGGTTTTAGCGGTGAAGCAGCCCAGTCAGGGTTCCCGCGCTTGGCAGAGACGCAGCGCAAACACATTTTCTTTGGCCGGGTTGCAGGCGGTTTTCATGTATAGAGAAGTCATCTCCCTGTCCCCCACAGGAGCGTCACCTCGCCACAACATATGTAGCTCCGTTCTGCCAGGAAGGGGACAGATTTTGAATCTTGGCTTTCTGAAAGCTGCTTCCATCTGCAGCTCTTGATCTCCCCTATAAATTCTCTGACTTCTTCTAAAAGAACGCTGTATGTCTTAGAGAGAACTGGAATGTGCCCGATGCATATTCCAACGGTTCTGATGGGTTTTATTTTAAGAAACTGTGTTACACTCATTTATCATAAAAAGAAAGAAAAGAGAGAATAGCAGCCTTTAGCTCCTACAGTATATTCTTCTTGTGTCCTGAAAAGCTTTGGTGGAAAGCCAAATAGTTTGGTCCCTTAACTGTGGAAAAGGTTCTGATGTTAGGTGCGGACGCAGAGGTAAAGGGTGAGGGGACATACTGGTGGGCAATGACACTGCATCGATGGGAGGTAAGCCAGGTGAATTTAAATCTATCGAATTGATAAGTTAAAGTACAACTGAATTGGAGAAAAGAGAAAAAAGGAAAATGAGGCTAATGACTAAAACTCAACTGATGAGTGTAAATTGAAATTGTTTTCACTGAAATCACTCATGTAATTTGGATTGACATTCTTTCCGATTTATTTTCCCCAGATAGAGGCTTATTTTACTAAGCACTATTTTTCTAACAAAATATGACCTGCTGCTCTCAGAACCTGTTACCTTGGCAACCTTTCTATTTTCTTCACTATCCCCAATTTCTAACAGTTTATGAAGCATCTTAATTAAATGAACTATTTCAGAGACCACAGAATAATGTACTTATCTAAAATATGATCATTTTACTTAAATGAGGAATATTTGCTCATTCCTACAAAAAAAAAATCCCAATGAGTTTATAGTATACTGTGGGAACGAGAGATTAAACAAACAAAAAAAACCAGTCAAATAAATTTATAATAATATCCTCCATTAAATGCTAAGAACAAAGTTAAGTTCATTTAAAATGATAAGCTTTTAAATGGTTTCAATTGGGGGTGTTGGAAGAAGGTTCAGAGAATATTACATATGGCTAGAGGTTTGAAAGATGATTAAGTAGTTGTTTAGGTGAAGAGTTATTAGATAAAAATGAGGTAATGAAAACAGCATATTGGAAGGTTCCAGAATAGTATGGCACAGAGAGGATGTTGACAAAAGTCCAGTGTTGTTGGGGCCCAATGAGGATGGGGAGAGGCTAGTCAACGAATTTGTGCAGCGAGCCAGGTTTCTGGGATTTTATTTGGGGGGTAACAGAAAGCCTCCAAAGGGAGGAAATAACAGTGATGTCATTTATTTAAATTCTTAAGAAAGCCCCTGCAATCTTTTTGGTGGAGAATAAATTTGAGATGGCCAAGATGGCGGGGAGCAGCGCATGACCGGCAATGGTGGCTGCGTCTTGTGGACACGGTGAAAATGAAGAACAGCAGAAGGGTGGTTCCAGCTAGTGTCACCTGGGGTGCACAGGGTTGGGGGCAGAATGTACATAGGGCGTGCGTCGCTAGGTGAACGGAGTTGCTAGGTTACAGAACTGGAGGTGGCCCCCGGAAGAACTGAGTATGGAGAAAGAGATAAATAATTCAGACATAATAGGTTTGAGATGTCTACGAGATGTCCTGCTTGATACAACTAGTAGGTTCTCGGCTGTCAATCCCAGTTGTTTATATCATTGAAATCCCAGGAGTTTCATGCCTCATTGAAGATATGTGTTTTATCTGTGGCATGTGAAGGATAAGCTCTTTAATGGAAAAATATTTAGAGAGAAAAAGTGTTTCCAAATATTATATTTTTGTTTTCTTAACATGTGTTTGAGGAACATGTCATGTGGCATCTGTATTTTTCTATAAAAGCAAGCAAAATGGACTGCTAAAATAATTCCCCAGAGGTGGAAACAACCCCACTGACCCTGGACTGACGAATGGACAAATAAAGTGGGGCGCTGTGCAGCGGGCGCGGCGCAGCCATTAAAAGGAAAGGGATGAGGCGCCAACATGCTGCCTCATGGACGGACCGGAGAAATGACGCTCAGTGAGAGAAGCCAGACACCAAAGCACAGACATTCTGTGCGATACCAGAAAGGGTAAATTTGTAGAGACAGAAAGCAGACGCATCATTGCCAGGTGTGGGGGGAGGGGAGAATGAGGAGTGACCACCCAATCGGGACACGGTTCCCTCTGGGGCAGTAGGAACATTCGGGAGATAGACAGTGGTGATGGTTGCACAACATCGTGAATGTACTAAAGACATAGAATAGTGTGCTTTAAAATATTTAAGACAGCGAGTTGTATATTTACATATTAAACCACAATAATAAAGGAATCAAATACAATATGAACTAAACAGCATTTCCCAAGTCACGTTCCATAGGCTGCATGAAAAGTGCTTGGGAGAGAGTAAGTCTGATGGCAGTAACTGTGGAACTTCACGGAGACATTGTTTGTACTCCAAAAAACCAACAGTGGCTTAGGATCTGTAAAATTGAAAACTTTCTACTGAAGAAGAAAAACAAACTCAAAGATTATTTTCTTTGGATACACAGAAGGCTTTAGGAAAAAGTTTTCCTGTTTTCTGATAACAGGAAATCTATTTCCTTAAGCAATCAACATTATTACTTCAAGTTTATCACTGAGACAGGTACAATGTTCTGTTTCACACTGTTACATAAAGAGTTTATAGTTAAACAGGCTTGGGTTACTCTACATCATTGCATTTTATTCCCTAGATAAACTACACTTAATGAGGCCACATTGCAAATGTTAAGAATTTGACACATCATTAAATGGAAAGTGAAATTAGTTTTCATTGACCATTAAGTAAGTTATGCTCTATTTAAAACCTCAAAATTTTAGTAATACTAGTCAAAATAATATGATTATTAAAAATAGCACATCTTAAAAAAATACTAGGTGGCGATCACAGGAAGGGCACTGATTTCCTAGGAGTCTGTCAGTCATCCAGAGGGGAAAGAAGACTTCAAACCAAATACATTTTTAGAAGTAGAGACAACTCTGAAATAAACTTCAAAAATATTGCAAAGTGTATTAAAAGGCAATGGATTGTTAATGAAAAAATTCTGGCAGCATCTATTTTTTAACGGACGTATTGAGATATAATTCACATATCATAACATTCAACTATTTGAAGTTTGCAACTCAGTATTTTTATTATCTATATAGGCAGAGTAATAATCATACTGTAATAATCATATCTGAAACCGTCACCACAGAACCTAGTTTCAGAATCTTTCCTTTTTAAAAAATTTTATAAAGAGAGGGAGAGGAAGAGAGAGAGAGAAGCATCAATTTGTTGTTCCACTTATTGATGCATTCATTGGTTGCTTCTTGTTTGAACCCTGACTGGGGATTGAACCCTCAACCTTGGTGTGTCCAGATGATGCTCTAATCAACTGAGTGACCCAGCAGGTCCAGAACCTTTCATTTACCCCAGAAAAGAACATCCCCCCTTTAGCAGCCATGACCCGTGTACCCACCCACTCTCCAGCTCTAGGCGATCACCAGTCAGTCTGCTTCCTGTCTCTGTGGACAGCACCCTGATTTTAAAGGAGTCCGTTTTGCTTTCTGTTCTTGATGCTCTTGGCATTTATATTAGGCCCCACCCTGGAGGCTGTAAGGAAGCAAAAAGGAATCACGTTTTTGCCTGGCCAGTTGCAGAGATGTTTAGATGTTCCCTTTGTTTGCCCAGATGGAATTGCTCCCCCACAATCCTTTGTTGTTGTTGTTGTTGTTGTTGTTGTTGTTTAACCTGGCAGCTTTCATAATATGCATGAGTAACATCTTATCTGCCCAGCAATGTGTACTTAGATTTGAATGTTTAAGTCCTGTGTTACATTACAGTCTGACTGATGTCCTATATCGATTTCAATCAGGGTTTGAATATTATCCATAGTAAATACAGTAATAATTAATACAAAATAGTGAATTGGCGCTAAACATAGTGAATTTACTCCCATGGCTTCAGTACTTGGCATATGGTAAATGTTTTCGAGTGAGTAAATGAAAGATGAATGAATGAGTAAATAAAAATATGGCAAACAGAGTATATGGAGAATATAGCATATTATTAATAGATACTATACATGGTCACTCCTTTTGTAGTTTATAACCTTAAGTGGCATCTCTCACTCAGTGAAGGACTCAGTAACTCTATAACTCAGTAACTCAGTAACTCCGAGGGCCCCATGCACATCGACAGCCACTTACGCTCAGCGACCTGTGCCCTCTCTCAGAAGTCAAAGTGCATTACTGGACAAGTAGGGAATTGTTGATGTCATTTATCATGTTTGTAGGCAATAAATGTTAAATTAATTTAGATTTCATAAATCTTATTTTTAATTTTCTGCGGGGAGGGGGCATGTTATTCAGATGAGTTGTGTTCCTTTAAAAAGTTATCACTATGTCGTTGATGATTAAATTATAAATTCCCAAGATATTTATCCCAAAGTTTGAAATCTGTTACCCATTACTTAATTAGGCAAAATAGATATAAACAATGAATAGAAGTGCATAGCTTTTTGTGGATCAATGCCTACCTAAAATATTGGTAGAAGAATCCTGTTGTGTTTCGACAGAAATGCAGTGTTCAATGAGTTAACAGCAATCACCCTTCCATTTATTCAGCATGTACTTATTGCAGTCCTACTGTGTGCAGCACACAGTGGTTAAAATAGGGGGTTCTTCTGTAAGGTTAGTCTCTAGTTCAGCATAGGACTTCGCTATTGACTTTGAGGATGTCTCTTTACCTCTCTACATGAGCTTCCGTGTCAGTAATTTCAAGATAATAGTAGTACTTTCCTGAGGAGTTTTTATGAGGTGAAGGCTCTCGGTGGCCTGAGCCAAGGGGACAATGATGATACGCAAACAGACGGAGCCTGGCAGCCCAGGGTAGGACATAGAGACAAAAGGGACGCTTCTCGTGTTTCAAACTTGTGGTTTGTGTTTCTAAATAGTGGTGTGGAGCCCCGTCAGGTTTTACAAGGTCATGTAAAAGTAGTTTATTTTTCGTTATGTTGAGTTTAAGGTGCCTGTGGATGTATGGGAGAAGCAAAGAAACCGTCTGATTCTTACGAGACAACTTACAGTACAGAGGGAAATTTGAAAGCTATAAGCAGATAATTTGCAAAATTGTGATAACAGATGACATCATGGAGAAAAGGGGGCAACGTGGGAAGATGGCAGAACCAGCACCATGTATAATATGGGACACGGGAAGGGGCTGGAGGGGGGACACAAAACTGAGAGAATGGGGGAGACCTGAGAAGACACGGTGTTAACAAAGATAGGTAAGGGGAGGTTTTCAGGAAAGCCAAGTCCGTGGTGTGAAAACATCAAATAAGAGAACTGAAATGCTTAGAGCAGCAACAGAGTCACTCCTGGTGGCCTCATCGGAACCATGCCAATAGAATGATCAAGTGACTTCAAATCGTAGCGTCCAATTTGAGGATTGGAGGAGGGAAGGCAGTAGAAACAATGAGGGATATTTCAAGAATATTCATTAAGCAGGCTCTTCCTGAACGCAGGCAGTAGAAGGAACTTGGAAGCGGCGTCTTCGCCGGCTCACGCTGCCCGGCTTCCTCACCGTCACGGTTGCTGGTGGCACTGAGCCCTGCTTCTGGGACAAATGCCGCCACCCTCTCTTCATTGCGTCTGAAGGCGCTGCCCGTTCAGCACCTTTTAGGGACCCTCTGTATTTGACAGCCTTTGAAAGACACGTGAACGTGAAATAAACTCTTCCAAAAACAAACACAGTAAAATCAATTACAGCACGATAAAATGGAGCAAAGGAAAATCGAATCTAATAGCTGCTCACCCCTCTGCAGAGAGGCATTCCTGGAGCAAGATTCCTCCCCCTCCAGAATGTAGCCAGGACTCAAAATATATTAATACCTACTGACATATATGGATTTAGTTGTTCTTTTTATTCAGAGGCATTTATGGGGAGAGAGGGGAGGAAAACAGACAATGAGAGACTGGTTTCTGCTGAAGAGTCTCACGGTGACCCATGCTGGCCTTCGGCACCAGGCTTCACAAAGAAACCCCTTTTCAGGCTGTGCCTGAAAATGCTAAGCTGTGTAAACTCTGTCTATAATTTGCATGTCATGCTGATTCTTTACAAGTTTAAATAGATGGAAAGTATCCAAAAATGTGTAGGGACAGAGTGTCTTAGGACTCATCTCCCCATGTACATTATTTTTATTATACAACTAATGACTGTAGTAGAATTTCTACCTTAAATTGAATATATTCTGCAGCCACACTAGGCTTCAGAAGCCATTTTGTAGCTCTTTAATGTTTGATTAGATCAGGACATCAAACCATGTTCGATATGGTGACAAATTATTAATCTGTCCCAGCTCTCCCAAGTTTTACTTTAACTGTAAACAAAAACCGCATTTTAGAGACATTTTCTATATATTTATCTTAGCAAGCTATTGGTCAAACATAATTTATTATTTTTAAGCTGTTTTTGAAGTTTTGGCTTTCTGTTTTCTGGCAGATTTTTAGATTATTCTTACATTTAAGGGATAAAATGATCAGTAACAAAATCCTTGTTTTTATGAAAGAAAAACATGAATAATTTGATCATTTCTAAAAATTCACTTTGTGAATAGAGCTGAGTTGACGTGTTGAAATGCAAGTCTGGAGTCAGGGAGGCTTCACCCCCTGGGAGAAGCCAAGTGGCTTAGGCTTCTAATGACTCATCTAAGTATTGTTAAAATGTCCTTTTTACTACCTTAAGAATTAGATGTTTAACATTATAGGGTCCTTACTTATAAAAATGTGGCTCATGAATGACTTTAATTAAGAAAAAGATTTCCTTACGTTTTCCAGACAGCTCAGCCATCTACCAATCTCTGCACTTCCTATGTAACAAATTCCTCCAATGTGTATGGTGAGCACCTTTTACTAACACTTGATTCTTGATTTTTATTAGCTCTCAAACTGGGAATTACCAGAATTAACCTACAGGCCTCAGTGACATGGAAGCCTAGAAAGAACATTTGTTTCTAGGAATATACATGTATGTGTGTGTGCAGAAAATGTAGCAGATTGTTCTGCCTGAGATCTTTGAAGGAGACCTCTTCCCAAAGACATCTGACAAAATTCATCTAATTTATTATTATTTATAATTGAATATGTACTGACTAAATGACATGACATGAAATTTTGGGAGAAGGAGGAGATAACTAGAAAAACAGGTATGCCAGTTTTTAAATTCAGGCGAAGAGCTTTGTGGGACTAATTAGAAATTATGCTGTCAAATGAAAATGAAATACAAGAGCTTCTGCTCAGCCCCTCGCAGGTCACAGCTGCGGTTTTCGTGAAGCCTGCTTCAGACCTGCACCAAATGCTCTTTCGTTTCTTAGAACAAGATCTGGCCACCTCCACAAATTATGGCAGTTTTGTACTTAAATTTTCTTTCTTTAATTAAAGCAAAGGCTACTAGGCTTCAAAAATAAGCCACGAATTCTTCAAATTAAGGTTTGAAAAATCAGTCTTATATCCACTCCACCTATAACTTTTATGCCTAAAACAAATAGCAGATGGTGTGTAGGGAGGGCAGAATCCATCTGAAATGAAAACTCGTGGAATTTCTTTGACTTACTCAAATTCTGTACATATTAAATCACTTGCAATATGAACACATTTTGCTGAATTTTAAGTGGAGAATTGCATTTAAAAAATACCTTTACATTGCGTTATTTACTTGCACAGTGTAGAAACCAGTTTTTAAAAATTCGCCGATTACTGAATGTTCCCCCCCGGAGCCCTCTGTTTGTTCCGTTTCCTTCGGCCCCATTTTGCCCTGTTCGCCTGTCCTCCCCGGGCGCCTCGGAGACCCCGTGAGGCACGCGGGAGTGCTGAGGCTTTTGCTCACTCCCTCAGTGTCTGCATTTAGATCGTTTGGGGTGATTTCAGGAAAAGGTGTGGAGATTTTCTCACGTTAATGCCACTGACAAAAGCAAGATGGTAGTCCTGGTAAGGAGACACCTTGGCACTTCCGGAAGAGCTCTCGGTGATGGTCGGTGAGGAGCTGTGCCCAGACTGACCGTATCTCCAGGCTGGGTGGCCGAGGGGTGCGGTGGGATGTGAGACCAGGTTCCTGACACCGTGGGTGCCCGGCCAGCCCAGAGGCGACACCTGGAATGCAGATGTCCGTCAGTGCCCATTCCCCCAGAGGTAGATTCCGTTCACTTTTATATACTTTCTTTGCATAATGGTTGAATAAAACACACTTTCTACTGTTTTTCACTTGATTATGGAATGTCACGAACCTGTACTTTCTCTTAAAATATCAACGCTTCATTTTTCACTTTTGTAGCTGCAGCACCGTGTACCCTACCCCACCTCTGCCAAGGGGCTCTCTCTCCCAAGCGCCAAATGCGTTCATGGTTGACCCACGTGCCATCTCCACAGGGACAGCTTACACGTGACACAAGTTCAAACATGTCCTGGATGGGAGTCACTGTTTCCTGAAACTTGCCCACCCATCAGCTTCCCATCTCAGCTGATGGCAAAGGTGCCCTCCTCTTCCTCCTTGTTCTATGGCATCCTTTCATCCATTCCATGATGAAATCCTGTCACCTCCCCACAGGTGTGCCCAGACCCAGCCTCCTGACCACCCTGGACACTGCCCTCCACCTTCATTTCGACAGCGCGATCAGAGCAATCCTTTTGAAAACTTCGACTGACCGTGTCACCTTCTGCCCAATACCTCCCCATCTCCCCATTCCATGCCAAGTCAATGCCAGTGTCCCATGATAGCCTCAGGGCCACTTACCGTCTGCTGTCGTCACTCCTCTGGCCTCCTCTCCTCCCCCTACTCTTGGCCCAACAGCAGTGGGTGGCCTGCCCTTTGAACAGATGATGCACAGTGTTGCTGGAGCTGTTCCCCCACTTTGGACACTCTTCCCCCCAACACGCCCACCGAGTCACTTTCCCGCTGCTGCCCAGTGTTCGTTCGCTCAACTCTCACCCTGACAATGAAGCCTGCTGTCCTGCCTTGACCACCCTGTTCAAGGCTGCGTCCGGCCTATTTTTGTCCCCGCCTCACTCTGGGGATCCCACCCTTAGCCTGTCCTACTTCTTTGTGTCATTGTTCTTGTTACATTTTAACTCACTGAATGGTCCCTTAAAGAATATTTTCTTGGTCATTGTTTATTGTCTCTTTGCCACACTCCAGGATGGAAGGCCCACGGGGGCGGGGATCTTAGTGTTGCTCACCAATGTGATAAAATTGATTAGGACAAGGCCACTCAATACATATGTGTTCAGTAAGTGAAAGAATATTAGAACACTCGTTCGGCATTTGCAGCTGAGTTCCACACTTCAGCTCTTCAGGAAGCAATACCAGTGCTGACTGGAGAAAATTGAGTTGATGTGGTTAAAAATATTCACCGAGGACTTTCCAGGTTGCTTTAGGTGTCTCAGGGGAAGGAGAGGAGGTTACAATCCCAAAGTTTATTCCCTAGAAAACGCCTTCATTTCAACAGTGCAATCAGAGCAATCCTTTTGAAAACTTCAACTGACTGTGTCACCTTCTGCTCAATACCTACCTGCCGGGATGCGTTTCCTCAGAGGCTCAGGGAAAACATCACCTTGGAAAAACCCTCCTTGGCTGTCCATCCTCTCTTAGGCTAGACTGTTCCTTTGTGTCTACCAAGTGCCGCCAGGGGATTCATAGCAGCGAGCAAGAGACACAAGTCCCCATTTGTTCAGCTGACATCCTGGTGATTGGAGATGGACGAGTGAAGAAGAAGTAGGCAATTTACAAAGATCGCTGTGAAGTTAAAAAGCAGTTAAGCCCAGAAGGAGGAATAGGAGGTTCCCAGAGTTATAATGCTACCATTTTAACTTGGGGGGAGGTGGCAGGGACACTCTCACTGAGAGGGTCACCTTTGAACAAGGGCTCAAAGGATGTCAGGGACTGGGCTAGCTAGACATCGGTGTATTGCATTGGGCACAGGGACTCCAAGTGAAAAGGCACCTGATGGGAGGAACCCAACGTGCTGGGACCCAGGCCAGGGTATCAACTGTGGAAGTCATTCAAGTGTGTCGTGGTGTCTTGCTGGATTATAAACACCTTGAAAACAGGGTAGAGCCTTCCTTATACAAAGCCGAGCCCTCAGCACATGTGAGCTAGGTACTCAGAGAATGCTGTTAAATGTCTGCTAGACCTTTTCTTCCATGCTTTGTTTTCTAGACTTAAAATTTTAAAATCAAGAGAGCATTTGCAATAAATAAGCTTATAACAGGCACATATTTGACCAAGTATTAAAATATTCTTCTGAAAACAGTGCTTTCTCTCATTTTGTATTTATACAAAAATGCAAAAAGAACCAACATCCCTTCGTGTAAATATCAATAGTAGTAAAATTTTTCCTGAAGCCAGTTCTGCATAATGTCATTGTCTTTAATAATTAATATTTGCAACTATTTTTTAGCCAGGTACTTGATACTACACTTATTTTAAGGAAAAAACATTTTTATGACAATTCTACCTATACCTTTTTTTTTACTATAAAACCCATGAATATTAGAACTCTCTTATAACAACGTGCAAATTTATCTTATAATTACATAGACATGTAATTTGCATATCTACGCTTGTTTTTACCTTATTGCTATTAGTCCATAACTGTCTTTTAAATAGTGATTTTATACAAGGACGCCAGAAAGCATACTTGTTAAGATAATCTGAGGGCTCTGCTTTGCTGGAAGCTTTTATTTGGTAAATTTAATTTGGGGATACTTTTTAAGATTTATTTTATTTCAACAACATAAAACTCATTTTATAGAAAAATTATCTTCTTTAGCACAGCATTTTAATTATTTCCAAAGATATTAGAAACGAGCTTGGTATTGTGGTTACTGTTAGGTGCAACCGAGGACAGCCGATTGGTAGCAAGAGAGTCAGTCTAAGAAGACAAGCAAGACAGAACCTCCAAAGTCAAGATTCTAAGTTGATTGATTCACACTTATGGATGCCTTCTTCTGAGAGTCCTTTGTACAGGACACTGTTCTAGGCTCAGGGGACTGTGGGTGAAATCCACCAGAACGAGTGTGGACAGCGGAGTGACCACCCTTGCACTTCTATGCAGGCCTACTTGTGAATCGTTTTGCACACGCTCTGTCTACCTGCCAGGCCGATGTGTGCTCTCAGACTCATCAACAGTTCTAATGATTATTTATGATATAGGCTCCTAATTTGTATCCTACGTTTAGTTAATAGTTTTTGTTTGTGAAAGTCTTACAGTAGAATCATAGATGCGTCCATTGCGTTCACAGTGTGATTAGTGTATTTGTGCTTGGGGACTAAAAATGGACCACTTAATGACAACAACTGGGAGTACCAGCTCCTTCTTCCCAAACTAAACAGATGGTAGGACCACACCTGAGTATAACTGCAGTCAATTTTCTCTTTATATGACCTGTAAGATTTTTAAATCCTGAAAATCTGGGCCCATGTTCCTTTAGTTCTGTTTAACCCCCACATTCACTCTTCACACTTAAGTGCCTGGAAGATCATTTTGCCAGAAAAATAAGCATTGCTATTAATTCTAATTTTAGAAATCCGAAATATGCTGAAGTAATGGAAAACTCCAGAAGGACATACTTTGAAAACAATTTATTATAAGAGGTGTCGAATGACCCATATTTAAAGAATAGGATGGATAGCATTCTGAACAAAGATAAAAATTGTTTCATGACATTTATAAAGGAGGCTTTCAATAATTGCTCACTGGCTTGTTGGCATATGTGGCGAGAATGTTCTTACACATAAATCCTTCTCCAAGGTGTATTCTAGCTACAGAAGAAGCGTTTTGGCTGCCATAATGTTGAGATTCCAAATACAAGAACAGAATAAGGAATAGTTTACCTGATGTAAATATTATAGCATGTTTTTTAAAGTAAGGATCTGACTGCAATTGAAGTAATTTAACCTCAGTTGAAGAACCTTGAAAAATAGCAAGGAAGATTGGCAGTCACGGGTGAAACAGGGACCCCCTGCACATTTCGGCATCAGAAATGATCCACAGGAGGTGGGACACGCATTTGTCGATGACCCCTGGGGCGTGCGTTAGGAATGAGCGCCACGGCAAGGGGACAGAATGCGGTTCTGAGCATAAACCCCAGCGAGAACTGAAGAGTTCTAAGTTCAAGGGGCAGCACTGGAAATGACAAGGAAATGTTGAATTAAAGAAAAAAAGATTTGAAGGAAGGAAGGAGGGAGGAGAGGAAGGAAAAGAGACAGGAAGACAAACCTGACTTTGGATCGACCATAGGCAACAACGGAGAGGAATTTAACCAAAGTACACTTTATTTTTTCCAAGCTTGGGATAATGGAACTCAGTTTTAGGAAGACGATAAAAGTTCAGTTTCAGAAATTTGGGGGTATGCTAAACCATCAAACCTGACACACTCTAGAGGAATTTTTAGGTGCTTGGAATGAAGGATTAAATAGGAATGCCATTAATACTATTATAATGAATGACATTTTCACCTTTGAAATTAAACTAATTCTCAAATTGGAATTAAAATGCCATGTTAGAGATAGTTTGTTTCCTTTTTAAGCATAGAGATAGTTTGTTTCCTTTTTAAGCATAGAGATAGTTTGTTTCCTTATTGCGGCCTATGCTGTGTCCCCACCATTCCTAAACGTGCACTTAGACTAAAAGCTATTGCAGGCACGAGCTTTGCTGCTGGGCCAGGTCTTCGGGTCCTGCCCTTTTCCTAGCCTCTCCAGGAAAACGTGAACCAGCCTGGCATCAGATGAGCGAAGGAAAGAGCCCAGGATGACTTCAGAGAAACATCTGCTCTGTGGAGGAAAGGGATAGCTCTTCGAATCTCTCATAAAGGGGTATTTCCCCCCAGTGAAGTAAAGCAACAGCAACAGCGAGAATAATTGAGCTTACTGTTAAAAACAGTTTGACCTGTTTCAACAGCTTGAGTTCTCGGGTTTTTCCATGAAGAGGTGGCCGTATACAGCAAACACCCAGGCTGCCGCGGGGCCGTCCGTGTCCAGGGAGAAGGGGCAGGTCAGCTGCACGTGCCCGTTTGTTGCCTGTCCCTGACACGGGACTGACAGTCAGTAGACCTGGCTTCTGTCTCAGCTCTGCCGTGACAGTCCTGCCTTCGGCAAATCTCTTATCTCCACAGCGTTATCAGGTACAGACGATAACACAGAAATTCTTGCAGCACAGTTGGCCTAAGAAATGGGAAATCTCTTCAAAATGCAACCCCCTGTATAAACGTAAATCCTAGTATTTCATAATATTTCCCTGAGATAAGTGACAAGTTAATGATAACCTTCAGTTACATGAGGAATATTACACAGGGACTACAATAAGCCCCCCAGTTTCTGCTGCTGTGAGGCACTATTGAGTTTGTGACTTAAGGGTAATATTGTCATGTTGAATGATTCTCTTTATTTGTGTATGTTTTTAAAATACGGGCTGGACTGTTTCTTATCACTATAATGTAAATGTGTCATTTACTGAAAACTAATATAAATCCTTCGAAATCTCTTGCTATTTCAGATTATATAATAAACTGAAGGGGAAAAAAGTGTATTATACACACACATGCAGACACACGCCTGGAAAAGTCTATCCCCCTCTTTCATTTATTTATTTCTTAATTTAATCTTTATTGTATTTTTTCCCATGACCATTTATCCCCGTATACCACCACCCCAGCAGTCATCACACTGTTGTCCTTGTCCACGAGTCCTTTCTCCTTTTTGCTCAATGCCTCCACCCCCAACCCCACCCCCAAACTGTCATCTGCTCTCCACCTATGAGTCTCTCTGTGTTTTGCTTGTTAGTTCAGTTTGTTCATTAGATTCCACACGTAAGTGAGATCATATGGTACATGTCTTTCTCTGACTGGCTTATTTCACTCAGCATAATGTGCTCCAGGCCCATCCACACTGTCGCAAAGGGTAAAATTTTCTTCTTTTCTATAGCCGAGTAGAATTCCGTTGTGTAAACTGCCCCCTTCTTTTAAAAGGCATGGACATGGTAGCATTTGGAAATTAAGTGACTGACTCAAAATTTGGCAGTGAATGTATATCAACTGGGCCATGTGATCTGAGTCCCTTTTTAAATAAGCATTTGTTGAATACCCAGCAGGTGCCAGATGCTCCCCGACGCACATTCTCACTGGGGTGACCACGCATCCCAGTTTCTCAGGACAGCCTGTTTACCCAGAGCAATCCCAAATTTTCCTGAGTGTTCAGCTAAATTATTAAGAACATCTTCTTCTCTTTTAGTCTCACAAGTATCCTAAACTGGAAATTAAATGTTGCTGTCACTTACATCTCACCCTGTAAAAAAAAATCTCTGAGATGGGAGCTTTAGACAAGAAAAATAACTGAGCCTCAGAGGGCAAGAGCTGGTTTCGGTCTATGCCCCTGGCCGGGGGCTGGCCCAGCCCCCTCAGCCGGGTCCGTCGGCTTCCACCCCGACCCTGCTGGACATTTCCGATGCCTCGTCCAGTCACGACCAACATCCAGCACGGTCTCCTGTTATGTGTGGAAATAAAACTAAGGCAGCGTGAGGGACATGCTTTATGACCTGCAGCGATTATGGAAGAGTCCAAGTTTGGTATCAAAGCCTGGCTCCCCAGCCCGCTGGGCGCACCCTCCGCTGCTGCCCCCCTCCTGGACCCCCCCATCCTAACTGTCCTACGCGGGTGCCCACTGACCCTCAGTCTGCTTGGTCCGCAGTCTGTATTTTCTTACGTTCATATGTAGATCCATGCCATGAAGAAATACAGCCTTGGTTCCTTTTCTCAAGGTTATTTTTGTGTCTCATTGCTAGGAAGGGCAGATAAACACTTGATTTTATTAACTATCGTATAATAACAAACTTGCAATGCTAAAATCATGTATGTGGCACTTATTGGTTAAGACTTCTAGTCTTCCCTAAGAAAAGAGATTGATGGTAATGATTTCTTTTATTTGGCCAATAAGCATGTATTAGCATTACTATACAGAGTGGGCCCACGCAGTTTTACAGTCGTATGTGTGTGGAAAACACATAACACAAGAATAAACAATAATATAAGAATAAACTCTGCTTGGGGTACTCACAACTGTAAGCCTACTTTTACCCACCCCTGTGTGTCGGGAACCATCCTGGGTGCTGGAGCTGCAGCCGGGAACAAAGCAGGCAAGAAGCCCTTACGGATTTTACATTCTAGAAACACACGAATACAGGATTTAAACTGTACGCAGCGGCCACACTCAAAGGCAATAATTACCATAGAAAAAAGGGACTGGAATGGGGACTGTCAGAGCTTCAGGTAAGAAAAAGAAGATGGGCCCTACAGTAAAAATAGCACAGGCAGAGGGGAAGGAACAGGCCATGTAGATACTTGAGGGAAGAGCATTCTAGGCATACGGAACGGCCAGTGCTAAGGCCTCCAGACGAGAGCGTTCCTCTCAGGTCTGAAGAGCGGTGAGGCCCGTGGGCTGGAGCTGAGTGAGTGTTACCTCAGCCAGAGAGCAGGCCAGGGAGGTAATGGTGTTAAAACCGTGAGGGCCTTGGACCTTCCTTAGGATGTTGGCTATTGCTCTGAGCCTACAGAAGAGCCGTGAAGGGTTTAAGAAGAGGGGTCACGGGATCTAACTTTTTAATAGACTCATCCAGGCTGCTCTGCTGAGAATAGGAACGAGTTGAAATAACTAACGGTGGCCCTCAATGGGGCAATTTTCAAATCCTTCAGTGGCTCATTGAACAAATACCAAGTACCTGGCTTGCACCAGGCCTTGTGCTGGGCACTAAATATACAACACTGAGCAAAAGCCTGTGCACCTTTCCTTGTGCAGGGGGCCATTAAAGGGTCAAAACCAGGCCCAGCACCACGTTCTGGAAGGAAATGACCTTGAGAGGAAGGCCGGGAGACGTTGTCTGATAACTCCCCCTGGAGAAGATTACAAGAGGCGTACACGTTAAGTAGGTGAAAGTGAAGGTGCAGCGTGTGTGTGTGCGCGCGCGCGTGTGTCTGTGTGTGTGTGTGTGTGTGTGAGAGAGTTCCAGACATGGGGGCAGTGCAGTGCACGGATGGGGGGACGGGGTCTGTGTCCAAGAGGAATTCAGAGTCCAGTGTCAGCTTCAGCAAGAGCTAAAGACCCAGCTAAGCAGGGGCCAGAGAATGAGGAGTTTTGAGAGCAAGCTAAGGGTTTGTCTTTATTCAAAAATCAAGATCATTTTAAGGTCTTCTAAGATAGACGTCATTAACGTATGATGAAGCAGAGGAGGAGCATAAAAATAGATTCAAACAAAGCATTCTGATTGAGGCAGGCCAATGAGAGTACAGTGAGACCCATGAAGGGCACTGCTGGTGCCTAACACAGGCTGGCAGGACGACAGTCAGAATTCAGTGCCTTGGTGGGAGAGGACAGAGAAGGTGGGCAGAGAGGAGACGTGAGACCGGCAGGGAGAAAACCCAGAAGCCAGATAACCTCTGGGTTCTGGACCCCAGTAAAACCAGTGTCATAGGCGTGGAGGGGTGACCAGCGGCCAGTCTTGGGGGGCATTAAGTCCTGTACATTGGTGAGCATGGGACACATGGGAAACGGTGTCAGCGCAGTGACAGAGAGAGGAGCCCAGAGGTTGGTTTGCAGAGTGTGATGGCAGGGACAAGGATCAGCAGATAGGGAGGCCGCCTGGCGAGAGAGGGAGAGGTGGACAGGGAGGCAGCCTCACTGCAGCTGCGGGGTCCTGGGGGAAGAGGCGGCAGTGCTTAAGAATTTTATTTTGAAAATAAAAAGGATTTGAGAACACTAGGAAGCCAACGGGAAGTCCAGTGGAGACTTCGGATGCGCAGGAAAGGCAGAATTGACTGGTCATAAAAGAATCTGTAGCTGTCAGGAGAAGAGGGCAAAGAATGATGGCTATGATGCAAGTGTTTCTTTGTTTTTTAATTGTTGGGAGAAACACTCCACGAAGTGAGACTGAATGCTATCTAAGCCTTAAGCTTAACTTCCATTTATTGAAATACCTGCCGTATTGATTAGATTGGAGCTGAAGTAATTGGGAAATGAAAGCTTTATGTACAGGCCCCACTGGTAAGTTTGTTAAAGTCTCTAAATAACACCCTAGTTTTACTTTCCCGGAGTTTTGTAAGAATTCTTGTGATGGCGTAGAAAACCGGGTTCCAGCCAATGGCGGAGGGTCCCCCTCTTTGTGCTTATGTCATATGTGATGCAGTGTTTAATTTGAGGTTATCATTTCTTTATGGCTCAGGGTTGATTTTGATTTTTTGAATTTTAATTTATATATTGACTAGAAGTCTTTATTGAGTATAGATTTTATTGGTAAACATGAATGTGTTGACTCCGAGTGCACATGAATGGAGGATATTGGCTAAATATCTATAGTGGATAAATTCTGCATCTTTTAAGCACTTCTTTTTGTCTTCTTGTTGAATTATGGGTTTTCAGTCGGCAGTTATAAGCGTAGGCCTTTATGTGTATAAAAGATAATATCCATTCGACGAATGTTGACTGAGCACCAGCATGTGTGTGAGTTGGCGCGCCGCCGGAGGGGGCAGACCAGCGGTGTGTATTACACAGGGGCTACATTTCGCATCATGTTAGGACGCATGCGCTGTGGGAACAAGAAGCAGCCGAGCAGGGCCAAGGGACTCTGGGGCCTCCATCCGCGAAGGCGGCGGGGAAGGCAGGACACAGTTTGCAAGTTGCACGGCCAGGATAAAGTCCGGGCAGGAGCTGGAGGGACGGGAAGAAGTGAGCTGGCAGACACAGCGGGCAGGGGGGACATGGCCACTGCCAACGCCCCAGGTTCCAGAGCGCTGGCTGGCGGCCCCACAGCAAGGAGGAGAATGCGGTGGGGTGACGGGAAGGAACGAAGTGGGAGGTGCTGTCCGAGAGGGGATGAAGGGGACCATCACACAGGGCCTTGAAAGCCATTGTAAGGACCTGGGATTTACTCCAAGGAAAATGAGCTACAGTAGGTTTTGAGCAAAACATTTATTCTTGAGGCCTATCTGTTTCTGTTCTCATGTGACCCTCAATCTTTCTTGATTCTGTTGTCATACATATTTATTATTCATTAGCATATGGCATATAGAATGTACAGTATATTTTTACTGTTTTTTCAATATTAGAGTTCCAAATGTATTGGTATTAATATCTGGACATGTAGATTTCCTTTAGCTTGTCTATTATTTTTCCAGTGACCGATTCAACATTGAATAACTATGTCTTTATAAATGACAAGTCCAGCTCCCTCTTACTATTTATTTTCAAAAGCAGCTGGTCTATTAGATGAGCATTCCACATTTTCTCTTAATTGAGACAATAAGTGATTAAAATCCCGTAAGTCTACCCGTTCAAATTCTGGGGCTCTTCAATGAAAATACTGCGTGCTGGCCAAACTTCTTCGGAAATATTCTTTTCACTCGGCCTGTGGGAGTTCAGCATGTGTTAAGTTTTCAAACTGATAGATCCCCTGATTAGGCAGCTATGTCTTCGTAGTTCAACAAATCAAATATAGGCTGACGTGGGAGTCATGACACGGTTGAGTTAACAGTGAGACCATCCCAGAGGCAACGAGTTTACTGTCATTGAACATTGGTCTGGGATCAAACATGGATAGGGCCCGAGTCCCTCCGCCACGAGATGCTCAAGCTCACTTGTGTAGCGTACCTCCCCTGGATTTTCCGCACTCTGTTTGGCTGGTTGTGAAATACCTCAGGTCTTGTGGTTTCTTAAGTGAAAGGAAAATGGTCATAGCTGTACCATCCTTGTGCAGCCAGGATCATTCTCATTTAGGATCTCATCTCATCATGAGAGCAAATCATTGGAGTTACTGTAAACCTCTTCTCCCAGAATACTATCTGCCAATAATAATAGGAGTTTTTAAAAATATTCTTATTTTAACAGAAGAGAGAAATTTTTACATATTATATTATACATTGTGCCTAATATAATTTTATAAATTATTCCATGGAATTTGGTCACATTGGAAAATTAAAAGAAAATCATAAAAATTATTATATCATTGAAATACATTTTTCACTGCCATTAGTTAAAGCCATTTAAATATCTTTCACTCCAATTTTTTCTCTTTCTTCCGAGTTTAGCCTTCACACGCACATTGTCAGATGTTTGGGGGGAAAAAAATAATCCTCTCCACTATCTAACTGTGATCACATACACACCTGTCGAGGCTTCATGAAGTGTCAACCGTTTCCACTGTCAACACAGAACACTCTCTTCCCTGTTTTAATTCCAAACAGTATATTCATTTAGTAAGCAGTGTCTTTAAGGATTAGCCCAGCCCACCTAGGCCTTTTCAAGGCTTTGAGAAAAACATTGGGCTAATGAGCTCACACGGCAGCTTTAAGGATAACAAAGCCAATATATACCCCACTCAATTCATAGTGGACCTTTTTAAAATAAGGTTTTGATTTTTTTAAATATATAAATATATAGACAAACATACACTAGAAAACTTTAAGTAACTGCCAGTTACTAAAAGACAGAAGGAATATGACAGTTTTGCTATTACTTTCTGGGAGGTGTTTTCATCATATCTTACCAAGGCCAGTCTTGACCAAAGGCGGAATTACTGGTTTTCTCTACATTATGAAATATCCTTCCGAGGTTTCCCGCCAGTAAACTCCATTTTGGGGCTCTGTTGCTGCCCCTCTAGTATATTCTTTTGTGCTCTAATTGAGTTGACAGCGTGTTGACATTGAAGGGCGGACATTGTGATGGGTGACTGTGCCCCCACCCCCCACCCGTACACAGGTAACTCAAACCACAAGAAGAACAGCAAGTAGAGCTAAGACCTTAGAGTGAGCCCTCGCTTGCTCTGTTCCTGATGAATTCTCTGAACTGCTGGGTGTGTACAGATACATAAATCCTAGTCTTTGATCCCAGAAACGTGTGATCAAACCGCGGGCACCCCATGGTAAGGAGCCCTGCCCCAAGGGTAGTGTCTGTCCTGCAGATCACGGGGCCTAATGCGTCACCTCACACGCCTGCTTTTCCGTTTTCTGCGGGGATCCTTCTCAGCCGTATTCCTGCGGCACAGCCACTAGAGGTCACGGGCAGGAACTGACGATGAGCTTCGTGTGTGTTCATAAGATGCTGGGGATTAGGAACGTGGAATAAAGAGATTTAGGTGGAGCACAGGTCTTCAACCCTGGGCGGAGCTCCTGTAGAGACGTGCCCTGTGGCGCACAGCACACAGAGACAGCGGACAGGCGTGTCCTGTCCAAGCGTTTCCTCAGGCCACTCTGTCATGGTCTTGCTCATTCTCAACCTCTGCTTGTCACTTGCCACCGTCTAGGAGTCATGTGGGATATGATCAAAAGAAACAAAGGACATTGAGTGTTTGGGGTAGGGGACCAATTAGGCAGGAGTGAAAGTCTCTGATAAAAAAAAGTGTGTCTATATTTTGATCGAGGTGCTCATTCAGATTGTAAGAGGAGCAACAACATGATGGGTCTATGCCTGGCTGAAATACAGTCAACATTTAAAAAGATTTATTAGAGACTTTGACCTCATGCTTCTTTGCCTCTTAGGGAGAAAGCGTGTGACAGTGGCCCCTCTAATGAGAGGAGGAGAGTGAGAGAGGAGAGGAGAGGAAAGAAAAACACTCTTCTGCTGATTTAAAGATATAGGGAGCTTTCGAAAGTTGCTGATGCTTGAGAAGAGACCAAGCTTGCAGAGAGGCCATTTCTCCTTTGAAATGCTGCCTGCCATTTTGCCCGTTTCCAAGTATGCGTTGACCAGTCGCATGGTCTTGCCAGGACTTCAGGATCACCAACAAATGGTGACAATTTGTGACTAATTGTGAAGATACCTGTTTTATACCCATTTTGAAACTTCCACTAATGTTCACGGTAAAACAGCATAAGGAAATTAGCAGGAGACAGTTTGTTCTGTGCTCTATATGTGTTTTGAAATAATGTTTGGCTGTAAGAAATGTGCTTGAAAATAGCCTAATCATTTTGATGTTTCAGAATATGGCTTTAAATTTTACCTCATACCAAATCATTGTATATTGTAGCAACTATGCAGTAGAAATTTTTAGTATCTGTTTTCCTTAAAATGATTTTTAAATTTAGAAGAAATTTGTAAATTTCAGAATATGAGATTGCATTAAAAACCTACCAATATGTGTAAAGATATTGTATCTGCAGATGTCATAGTGAATTTTCATGAACTAAATTAAAGAAAGAAACTTTCTATAAATAATTCATGCTCTTTTCAGAGAACTGGTACTTTTTATTTTCTAATTTTTCTTTCACAAATTTAATTCATAATTAGGAATTATTGTGTAGGTATTTTAGTCACTAGCTTTGCAGATGTTTTTATTGTAAAGAATGTCTTCAAATTCCTCAGCTTCACATTGCATACACCCCAGTTCCAGCTGAGTAACCTGCACTTGGTCGTGTGTTTGGGGAGTGCTCGCAGGCGGCTCCATCTCTGCCCCTTTTCAGTGATGTTGTGACAAGAACTGCGATCGATACATTTTTTTATTGTCATATGTTTTCAATGCTGGCCAACATGTTTTTTTTTATTTTTTGACCAACTTAACTTTAATAATGTACTTATTTTCAAGATTAGTTTTTAAAATATTTATACTTTTATTACTTTAAAGCAACAATGTAATAAATATAGATCAAGATAATATTTGTTAATGAGGTAAATTATGTGTAAAGGGTTCATAAAGATTTCAGATCTTCCCCTTAAAAGCCTCATATATCCATTTGATTATAAGAGTAAACTTCACTTTGGATGTAAACACTAATTTTATTTTTTGAAAATCCACAGAGGATCTGGCATAATGACATAAGCAAACAGCAAAGCTTATGTATCCTGCACACCACATTATTTTGGAGTGACACATAGACGATTTTCAAAGTCATGAAAAACTGTATTGAACAACAGTAAAGAACTTGTGACAAATGAATTTAAGAAAAATATTACCCTCTTATTAAAAATCCCTTTGCTTAAGAGGCCAGCAATCTGTACTTTATTGTCAATGTTGTCTGCTTTTTCTGTTTGGAATTTAATAGTTGCAAAGTGCCGGGAATCTTCTGTGGACCCTTTCTCTGTTGTTTTTGATGTAGAAGTTCGTGTTTTTATTTTGTTTGGTGGAGGGTCCTGTTGATAATCCTCAGCATGGTGTCATTGTCAAAGCAGAATCTTAGAGACAAATGCATTCAGCACAAGTCCAGGCTTTGCCAGGTGCGCCAATGTATGGTATTGGTATAATGGGGATTCTAATCACAGAGTTTTCTTCTACACAATTCAGACATTACTGGAAGACTTTTGAATTATCTCCTTAGCGAACCTGTCTAAACACTGTTTCACTTACTGAGAAAGAAAAATAAGCTAATTTTTTGAGAAAGGCATGGGACAAAAAGAAAAAAGAAAAAGAAAAACGAATGTAGTAACTAACATCCTTCTCCCAAGTTTCTCTGTCTTGCTCCCAAAGTAGGAAATTTTCACAATTCTGAAATTTGTCTGCGAGGCATACGTGGTAGAATGTTTGAGGCTAATGGCATCTTCTTGACCTATTCTAGTTGGTGGTTAGAAGAAATTTTCCCATTAATTCATTTATTCAGCACATAGTAACTGAGCATCTAGCATGGGTCAAGATATTTTTTTAGGAATTGGGCATACAAAAATGGACAAAGCCCAGAAATGTTTGACCTCAGAGTCTTTACATTTTGGTGAGGAGAGTCAATAAACAAAGTCAACCAGTAAGGCAAGTACTAGGTCAGATGCTGACAGGTGGCATGGAGAAAAACAAAGCAATGCCAGGGTGGAGAGTTCAAGTTTAAACTGGATGATTTCGTGACAGATTAAAGATGGCCACAACCTCTTTACCACCCCTGCCATCCGGGGGGCAAGTCAATTTCTCAGTACCCCCCACATCTGGGCTGCCTGTGAGTACTTTGGCAGTAGAATGTGGCAAAATGGTGCTCTGCCATTTCTGGGCTCCACCTTAAAGAAGATGGGACGCATTTGCCTTCCCCCTCTTTGAGGTGCTGCCGTGATGGAAGCTGTCCATTGCGTTATGCCTCGTGCCACGGTGACACAGCTAAAGTCTCCCCTGGGAGGGACCACCCAGCATGAGATGCCCCTGGGGAGTCCTGTTCCAGGCACGCTAGCTGGGGCGGTGCACATGCATGCGACAGGGCTGTCCGACCTTTTGGCATCTCTGGGCCACACTAGAAGAAGAAGCGTTGTCTTGGGCCACCCATTAAAATACATTGCGACACGTAATCACAAAAAATCTCATGTTTTGAAGTAAATTTACAATTGTGTGTTGAGCTACATTCATAGCCATCCTGGGCCGCGTGCGGCCTGTGGGCTGCAGGGTGGACACCCCTGATAGCACATCCTGCTCCGTCCAGCATTTGTTGACTTCCAGCCCACTCACCTCCCAGCTGCAACTGCTTGAATGATTCCAAGTAAACTTGCCCGTTGGAGTCCAGTACAGCCATGAAAATGTGAGGAATTATAGTGTACTGTTGTTTTAAGCTAACACTGTGTGTTTTGGGGATGGCTTGCTGTGCAGCAGCGGATAACCCAACAATCAAACGAAGACCATTTTGTACAAATTTGACAGTTGTGAGGAAACAGCCCACGCCAATATTTATATTAATTGGTTCATTTATTACAGGGGAAGTTGAGGGGTTTTCTACCTGGATCTCTAGACAGCCTCTGAATAGGCAAGACGTATTCTGCAGAAACCTCCCAGGTGTCTGGATGCAGGGTGCCTGGTGCTCCACTTTCCTTCCCTCCAAGGATTGCTCTGCTCGCGCACCAGACCCCCTCCCCCCAACTGCTCTCTTACCCCACGGGCTCATTTGTCACAGTCAGAAGATTATGGTTCTAATCGTTATTGAAGCAATTAGCTTTTCAGCCTAAGGGAAATAAGTTTAATTAATCAAAACATTCTTACTAAGTCCTGTTGACCAGCACAGAATGTTGCATAATTAGTGATATATATATATATTTTTAAGCTACCTGAATTGTAAATATTACTATTATAAAAATTTTAATAGTAAAAATATTTTTAAAAGAAAAATATCACTATTCTTCTGGAACATTTGCATACTTTTCAGTATCGGTGCTCAGTGATCATTTGAGAAACCACCTGTGTGTAACTAAGCCTCCCGCTTAGGGTTGTAGAGGTCACACAGGTCAATACATCAGGAGCCTCGGCCCTGTTTCTCACGCATTGGAACTGTTCGGACAATTCTTATTGATGTCCTTTAGTTATAAGCTGCATACTTTGTTCAATAAGTTGTTTGAAATTCTTAGAGTAAATCCTTTTTAATCCCTGCATTACACGTACCTAGAGCATCCCGTCGTTTTAAAGCGCATAGGCACTCAGCGTGGCCGCGGGTAAGACGGCTCTGTCTCCACGTGCTGGTACGTCCGGGCGGCAGAGTCAGCGACGCTCTCGATAAAGCAGGTGTTTGCAATGGAGGGCATCCTGGAATCTCTATTTTCGACCAAATTCCTGGTGATTGTGGTACCCAGACACAAAATTAGGAGGGTACAAAGAAAATTTCCAAATTGAAATCATCAGGGAAACGTAATATGTGCAGGTGATGAATAAATTTAAAATATTATAAAGTCACCTACAACTTCATCATAAATTTTAAATCTCAAATTTGTAAATTTCTGTCCTTATTGAACTTAATAGACTTAAGAGAAACCAAATATTTGATTAGTTCTATAACCATTAGCAAATTAGATCAGTAGTTAAAATTCTTTCCATAAAGTACACAAGTGGCCTGAAGTGTTTGACTGGCTAGTTCTACCAAATATTTGCTGTGCGGCTAAACTTTTCGCAGACAGCCCCCGGGCATGGGAAAATGGACGTGCTCTACAAAACTGGTATAAACTTGACTGAAAACAAGAAAACAAAAGTTACAGGTCAGCGGATTCAGTGACAGGGATATCCCATCATACCCATTATGTCCAAGACCTCTCCCTGTGTTCCTGTACCTCAATCCCTTTTACCACCACAGGCTTCTGGATTTTCCTAAACACTTGGGCACATGCCTGCCTCAGGATATTAGCATTTCCTTTTCCTCTGAAACCCTCTTTTTCCAGATAGCCTCTTGGGTCATCACCTCTTGGCGGGCTTCTTTGCCTCCTGAACATCTCTGTGAAATGTCACCCCCTTTATTCCTTTCCTGAAAAAAATGGAAACTGCGCCCATTAGTCCACTATCGCCTACTTTTCTTGCTTGTTTTGTTTTTCTCCTCTACACTTTTCACAGTCTCACATGTATTATTTCTGCATCTTGTTTATTATCTGTCTCCCACCCCGGGAATGATCTCAGAAGTTTTGTTTATTTTTTGACTGGCACCTGGTAAAGGCTCAGTAACTATTTGTGGAATGAATTGATAAATGCAAAAGTATTGAACAAAATGTTAGCATGATGAATTCAGCAATGTATTCAAAAATACAGTATGACTCAGTTGGATTTTTCTCAAGAAGTCAAGTTTAGTTTGAATTAGAAAAATTCATTGAAATGGCAAATGAAAAACAAAAACATAAAATTATGTCAACAGATTGGAAAAGGTCATCTTATGGACTTCAAAATTAAAAAGATCTTACTTTCTTTAACCAAACATTACACTTAATGGTAAAACAAGGAAAGTGGTTTTGTTTTAACATCAGAAACAAGAAAAGGTGCCTTTATCTTTACTTCTA